>JASDQU010372430.1:22245-59300 GCA_032191745.1 Picea mariana
CTCTCTGTATATTTCATGTTTGTGATTGATGTTGTATATTTCTTACTTCCTTGCATTATTGTGATCATCATTGAGTGTTTTGTAAAGTGTTTAAAATGGGCATAATTGTTTAAGCACAGTAAAAACTAATTCACCCCCCCTCTCAGTTGTCCAAAAATTGGTATCAGAGCTAGGTTACTTTTATATAAGGGTAGATCCTACAGCTTAAACATGATTATCCATGAAGGAAATTCAACCAATAAGGCCCCCCTATTTAATGGAACAAACTTTTCCTTCCAGAAAGTTAGGATGAGAACCTACATAATGGATTTAGGTGCACATGTCTGGGATGTTGTAGAGAATGGTTATGTAAAGCCGATTGTACTAGCTTCTAAGGATGACAAACTAGAATTTAGCTTCAACGCTAAGGCTATGAAATCTATTATGAGTGGGCTTGTAGAAGTAAAATTTGTAAAAGTTATGCACTTAGAATATACCAAAGAAATGTGGGACAAACTCATTAACAGTAATGAGAAGGTAAAGGAAGCCAAGCTTCAAACCTACAGAGTACAGTTTGAACAACTAAAGATGAAAGAAGATGAAAGTATTTGGAAGTACTTTCTGAGAGCTGAAGAACTAGTAAATGCAATGAAACGACTTGGTGAAAAAATTGAGGAAGCCTGTTTCGTTCAAAACATTTTGAGATCTCTACTAGATAGGTTCAAACCAAAGGTCTCTTCCATAGAAGAACTTAATGATCTAAAATATTTTCCTTTTTATCAACTTCTAGGAACCTTGACTGCATATGAAATGAGGATAGTTAAAGATAAACCCACCTCTAGATAAGCATCATTTAAAGAAGATAAGAATGAGGATTCTGAGCCTGATGAAATTGAAGAAAAATTTGTGAGAAGACTAAAGAAAGGATCAGGAAAGTACCAAGGAAAACTTCCCTTCAAATGTTTCAACTATGGTAAGATAGGTCATTTTTCATGTAAGTGTTCTCACAAAAGAAAGGATCAGACATATGATGATGAAGAGAAGCACAAACAAAAGAAATTTTATAAAGAGAATAATTTTAAGAAGAAAATCCTTTGTGTAAACAATGATGATGATCCCTCAGATGATGAATGTAGTGAATATTCTATTGAAGATAAGGTTAATGACTTTATGATNCACTGTTGTCCAACAATTGGTATCAGATCTAGGTTACTTTTATATAAGGGTAGATACTAGAGCTTAAACATGATTATCCATGAACGAAATTCAACCAATAAGGCCCCCCTATTCAATGGAACGAACTTTTCCTTCTGGAAAGTTAGGATGAGAACCTACATAATGGATTTAGGTGCACATGTCTGGGATGTTGTAGAGAATGGTTATGTAAAGCCGATTGTACTAGCTTCTAAGGATGACAAGCTAGAATTCAGATTCAATGCTAAGGCTATGAAATCTATTATGAGTGGACTTGTAGAAGTAAAATTTGTAAAAGTTATGCACTTAGAATATACCAAAGAAATGTGGGACAAAATAATTAACAGTAATGAGAAGGTAAAGGAAGCCAAGCTTCAAACCTACAGAGTACAGTTTGAACAACTAAAGATGAAAGAAGATGAAACTATTGGGAAGTACTTTCTGAGAGTTGAAGAATTAGTAAATGCAATGAAATGACTTGGTGAAAAATTTGAGGAAGCCTGTTTAGTTCAAAAATTTTTGAGATCTCTGCGAGATAGGTTCAACCCAAAGGTCTCTGCTATAGAATAACTTAATGATCTAAAATCTTTTCCTTTTGATCAACTTCTGGGAACCTTGACTGCATATGAAATGAGGATAGTTAAAGATAAACCCACCTCTAGATAAGCATAATTTAAATAAGATAAGAATGAGGATTTTGAGCCTGATGAAATTGAAGCTAAATTTGTGAGAAGACTAAAGAAAGGATCAGACATATGATGATGAAGAGAAGCACAAACAGAAGAAAGTCTATAAAGAGAATAATTTAAAGAAGAAAATCCTTTGTGTAAACAATGATGATGATCCCTCAGATGATGAAAGTAGTGAATATTCTATTGAAGATAAGGTTAATGAATTTATGATAATGGCCAAAGAGGATTATGATAATAAAATCATAGGAAGTGATGTTAATGATGAAGAAGTTGTGGTTGACTTGGAAGGATAAATAATCAACTCCCTAGAAGAAATTGCTAGACTCGGATCTAAGAAGAAAAAGAAAAAGCAATTACTGATATAGTTCGAGAAAGATGGTAAAAAACTTGATGAAGACTTTGCCTTACTAAAAGTGGAATTAGAAGAGGAAAATAAAATAGAGGAAATTCTGAAACAACAGTTATCAGAGAAGAAGGAAAGATGTGAAGCTTTGGAAGAAGAGGTAGTAAAAACCAGAAAAGAGATGAAGAAGTTTAAAGCATTGTATCTCCAAATTATTCCAATCATTAAAGCCTCAATAGAACTAAACGAAATTCTAAGCAAACAAATATCTCTTTTGTTGAAGACTAGTTTAGGTTTTGTAAGTGGTTCAAGCAACAAACAACCAGAAAAAAAAATAGCCAGTAAAGATGATCAAGTTCCAAGTCAGAGACAATCAGACCATGTGAGTAATATGCCACTAAAATCTAATCAAGACAAGATGGTCCCTGATAAAAAACAAATACATTAGAATATGGAGCAACAAATGCCAAAAAGAAGGTCATCCTTTAGGTACCAAAATTTCTTCCATGGTTACTTTTTTTACTGTTCTAATTTTGGTCATAAGATTGCAAATTGTCAAATAAGCTTGGAGACATGCAACTGAGGAGGTTAAGAAATAAACAATCTTTGCAACATAGAACTAAGTAACCAATGAGTAGACAATGTACCACCAATCACTTTGATCTATTGAACAATCATCTCAAATGTTATAAATGTCATAACTTCGGCCACAAAGATGCAACCTACCATCTGAAGAATTACAAGGTAGATCCAAGGATAAATCCCTTAGCTAGAAATGCCAGCACATGGAAAAAGAAAGATAGTGAAAAATGTGGTCCAGTAATTTCAGATCAAAAACAAAAATACCCCTGGTATATAGACAGTGGATGTTCCAAGCACATGACTGGAGACAAGGATAAGTTTCTGTCTATAAGTAAAAGAAAAACATGAAATGTAACCTTTGGAAATGATGAAATAGGTAAAATCAAGGGTAAAGGGATGGTGATTTTGAGTAATGGTAAAGGAAAATCCTAGGATGTTCTGCTTGTAGATGGGCTAAAACAAAATTTTCTTAGTGTAAGTCAAATGTGTGACAAAGGATGTGAAGTAGTGTTCACTTCCAAAGATTGTAAGATAAAGTCTGTAAACTCAGGACAAGTGGTGGCTAAAGGCATAGGGAAAAAAAATAATGTATATGTGCCGAAAGAAGATAGAGAAGAGTGTCATCTAAGAAAACATGATGAATCTGGTTATGGCATAGGAGACTTGGACATCTAAACTTTGACCACTTAATCAAGCTCAAAAATATTGAGGCAGTAAAATATCTTCCAAGAATATCAAAGCCACAAGATTCTATGTGTAAACCCTTCCAAGTAGGAAAGATAATTAGGACACGGTTTAGATCCAAGAGCTCTACTTCAACAGAGAAACCACTCCAATTAGTTCATATGGATTTACGTGTACCATCAAGACAATAAGGCCCAGGGAATGAAAACTACTTTATGTTGATCATTGATGACTACTCCAGACTCACTTGGGTTTCTTTTCTTAAAGAAAAAGTTGAATCATTTGAGAAATTTAAAATATTCAAGGATTTAATTGAGAATAAAAAAGGCAACAAGATAAAGGCAGTAAGATCGGACAAAGGAGGATAATTTATGTCAATTGATTTCAAGGAATTTTGTGATAAACATGGGATCAAGAGAGAATACACAATCCCAGGAATTCCACAACAAAATGGAGTAGTTGACAGATGATTAGTCCCTTTTCACGATACACTGGGGAGCGTTGAGTACTTGCAATTTTGTGCAACAATATCCCACTCAGTGCAATCTAAGTGTGTATCAAACTCGTGACCTATAGCTATGATACAATTTTTGCGGTAGTGCAGTTGTCGTTAGACCAAAACCCGCGGGTGATTAGTAAACTTATCACCGCTAGATTTCAAGGATCCACGAGAGGCGGTTAATCCCTTTTCATGATACACCGAGGAGCATTGACTACTTTCAATTTCGTGCAACAATATGGGCATGGTCGTATCACAAAGGCACTCAAGGAGCTCAATTTAGACCTTTTTGGAATTTCTAATATTGATATTGATACTCGCAAGAAGATGTTGTTTTCAAGTATGATTAAGAAATAATTTATTTTTATGTTGGATGATATGTGGAGGCCGTTGTATTTGAAACAAGAATTTGGTGTTCAATTTTGGGTTTATAAAGCTAGAAAAGTAGTATTATCTACAAACAACAAAGATATAGAATTAATAGAGGTGAAAGTCTCTATAAAATTGGAACCCTTGTTGATGAACAAAGGGTGTGATTTTTTGAGAGAACACCTTTCAAAGGCGACAATGTTGCATAGGAATTGAAGGAGTGTGCCACAAAAATCATAGATGAGTGTGAAGGTTTGTCCTTGGCCGTAATTACGGTGGCCGCAACAATGTCCAACAACAGAACAATAGATGAGTGGAATTATTGTTTGTCTCTAATGAGAAATGCATATCCTTATTTTTCAGATACACATCCCTGTGTTGACCAACAACTATATTGACGTCTAAGATGGAGTTATGATGACCTGTGTAGCTCAGGAACAGGTATGTAAATATTCTCATAGATCGTGGTTTGTTTCATAATTGTAATTTTGAAAAGAAGAGAAAGGACATAATTGTTAACAAACCAATGAATTTATAGAAACAGAGGTATATAATAGTGCACGATGTTATTCGGGAATGGTGTTATTCAGGATATGGAAATCTACATTGGGGAGGAGGGAAATTATTTATTCCATGCAGGAAAACAACTCGAAGGTTTTCCACACAGTCAGACACATGCCAATTGCAAAATAATATTAGTCTACTTTAATGAAATTAACTCTATGACGAACCATGATTTCTTATTCCCAATACATTAAATGATGAATAAATGTTCAATTACTCTTTCTCTTTTAAAAATAAAAGAATATGTTTATGGAGAAAACCTTTACTGGGTTGAAAACAATCCAAAGTGGCTAAATTTTGAGTAATATGTGTAATTTTGTGTGCAAGGCGACCTTGTTCAGTGTTCAAGAAATAGTCAGTTTCTTTGTTTGTTTGTTTGGTGTAAAACCATGCAAAGTCACTAAAAATCATGTAAAATATGAAACATGTGAGAAGGCAATATCTCAAATGCAATTTGCATGTTAAAATTAGGAAACAAAATACTTCACCATGGGTTGGGAACTCTACATTGATGGCTTAAATTATGGAAATGGCATTTCCCTTCAGAGGCCTTGTTTTGCAAATTTCCCATGTGTTCCACCAAAACATTCCACCGAAGGAGAAAATATTTGGATTAGTTGTTCCTTGTGGATGAGCTATTACATCATTTTTCACCAAAATCCTTTATTACTGTGAAGGTGATGGTGATCCTAGATGTTCCTGAAAAAGACGAAAATGGTAAGCACTCTGCATAGTTGTACAAATTGTGAAATACTATGATTGATGTTGATCTATGCCTATAAGTAAATAGACAAAATTGATATTCATTATGACTTCTATCTAGTGAATAGGAAGATGGCTAAAAATAAATAGGAAGAATGTTTAAAAATTTATGTTAATATTTCTAATGATCAGTGTGTCTTTACTGGGAAATGTGAAGATCTTTGTACTTCCTCAAATTATGAAGAGATATTCAAAGCAAGGAAATGAAGCAAAGGTCCTAGTGAGACTTGAGAGCATCAGTGAGAAGCTTGAAAATTTCTGCAAGACAAACAATGAAGGAAGGTGTATTCCTGGAGCCGATGGTGGAATATACCTGGAGCCATTGGCACCATTGTCCTTGAAAGAGCATAATAGAGGGATGGTGGTGACATGTATGAAGGTATAGGAGTCTGTAGTGATCAAAGGAAATGATATAAGAGTTTGTAATTGAGCCACCATTTGATTCATGATAACCTCCATATTCCATGTACATGAATCTATGGGATCAAAGGAAATGCATGTACAAGAGTCTACAGGGATAGAGGAAATAGAGTGACCATCTTGAAGAAAGGGATAGAGAAAATGAATTGATCATAGGAAGAGATACTAGCCTAAAGAAAGAAAGCATAGGAGGATGTTGTGTGTCCAAGTGCTTTTCTTTGGGACAAAGAACCAACACATTGGCATGGTGGTTTGCATGGTGGTGTAGGTGGAAGTGAGAGATAATCATGGGATATGGACTATGAATTGAGAAAACAATTAATGTTAGGGTCATTCCTAGCATTACTTCGTTTGTGTAAAAATAGTATACAAATGTGTCCTTTAAAGTTAAGATAAGCTAATCTTATGTCTGGATGTGCCTCAGGAAGAGGCCAAATAAGAGGTTGAATTGAAAAGTTAGGTTAAAATTCTATGAATTTCTAACTTAGATTTTATAAACCTCCAAAAATTTGGGTTAAAACAACGTAAATTCATTGGTCTTCGTGCCAACCAATTGAAAAAAAAAATCGATTACAAATAGTCCCTAAGAATGAACTAAAGGGACTAATAAGGAGGTTGAATCTATATTGTATTGTATAGAGGATATTTCTATATAAATTTTGCACGTTGAAAATGAAAGTTAATTCATATTGTTTAATGGAATGACAAATTTTGTTATAGAAATAGTCCTTATTTGTAAATGGTGTTAGGTTGTTTTATTCTGACATAATTTCTATTGCTAATGATGAAATTTTAGACCAATAGACCTTGCATTTGATGTTGATGGTGAAGGTACATTACAGGTTGATATCATATAAATAGGTTATAACACTAAGTGTTTTATGGGATTAGAAATAGTTTTGGGATGTTATAATGGTGTTTCAATTGCATCTAAAATCCAATAGTAATATATTTGTAACTAGAGTGATTTCTTTCTAAACAAAAGGAGAATTTTTTTCTTGTGGAATTGAGCATTTCTAGCCATGGAAAATGTACCAAATCCTTAGGGATATGAATCTAATATTATAAATATAAATATATGATTTATTGAAGTGGAAATTGAATTTAATTATAGAAGGAGTTATGACACCCTTCCTTAAAAGTGGAACTTTAGAGTTTCATAGTAGACACTGAAAACAGAATAAAAGATCAAGAGTAACCACATCAATTGAATGCTACCATACTACAAAATTCAAGTAAATTCAGAAACAAATATATCAAACACATGTTTCCAAAATAATGGTGGGAGTTGTTCAAAGAAGAGGTCCCAAAGTACCAAAGATCATACCTCTAGTAATGAAACATATAAACCCTATAAAACATATGACACATAAAAAAAAACTACCTTCAAATATTCAATCAACAACAATTCAAATCCTTATTCTCATATAGAGAGGAAAGAAAGGCATTATGGAGAACCTAAAAAAGTGAAACCTCCTACCTTTGATGGTGAGTTGAAATGTGGTGGAGACATTGACAAATGGATTCTTGAAATGGGGAAATAATTTCATTTTCATAATTATTATGGGAATATGAAGGCTAGAGAAACATATTTAATTTGAATTTAAGAGCAACCACATAGTCGGGATATCTCACTTAAGTGAATAATATCAAGAACGAAAAACATGAAAGAAATTTAAGAAACACTTCCGACACAAATACCTTTTAGAAAGGTATTATGATACAAGATCAAGGAATTTCATGAGATGAAATTCAAAAAGTTGTCTATGGATGATTATGAAAATTATTTTTTGGAACCACTAAGGTATGTCCCATATATTATGGATGAGAAGGTAAAAATTTGATACTTCCTTAGTGGCTACCTCAATATTACAAAGACAATATTGAATTTGATTAGCTTGAAATTCTTGATGAGAAAATCTAGAAGGACAAAAACTATTATGAAGAAAACCCAAATAAATCAAAACTTAGAAATACGTGGAAAGAAAATATAAAAAAAAAGTATTAGTAGAGGATCAAAGTATTTAAACCTCAATTGCATAAAAATCAGTCAAGGATTTTCTAGCATAATTACCCAATAAAAAGTAGCTTTCAACAAAGATACACAACATACAGTAGAAATGAGTCTCTCAAATCAGTAGAAAAGAGGCCAAGTGAGATTTCTCATAGGCCTTTAAAATGTTGGGGATGTGGAAAAGATCAGCTATTTAGGAATTTTCCCCATAGATAGGATAACATTAGGATTATTCACGACATTCTAAAAGATATAAGAATAAATGATGTAGTAAGGACCATTCCTAGAATCTACATTTCTTTAGAAGATTGAAAATTAGATAATAAATCATCAATGGTGGAAGTTGAATGTAAGAGTGGTTGGAAACACATAAGGTAAAGCTTTATTATTGAAAAAAAACCTTTGACTAGATACATGAGGATAGAAATCCATGAACATTAATAGTTATTCCAAAATCTAGTTCTATATGATAGGTTTTATCCTTAAAATTGAAGAGATTTTCTAGAAAGGGATGTCAATTGTTCAAATCCCATGCTTTGGAATTAGTAGAATACAAAGGACCTATTGATGGGTCCAAATGGCCTATCAATTAGGTAATGGAAGATGACTGATGGAAATCGCCAATTAGGCTCACTCTCATTGGGGATGGAAAATTACAACCAATATAAGGGTTTGGCTGCCACTTAAATATTTTCAATTATGAACTTGATAACTAATTATCTTCATGTAATACTAACCAAAATTGAAACGAACTGTATACAACTAAATTAAATTATTCTATTATAATTGTATTCTACTCTAATCTATCCTCATTAGTAGTGAATATAAAAATACGAGTACAACATGAGATGGTGTTATTAATGACATAATTAGTTCATTTCATTAATAGCTTATTAAAACAACAATGTTGTGAATTAAGTCACAAATAGTTTCATACTTAATTAATAACATTATCACTACACCCACTTAGAAATAATGAAATTATAAGCATCTCAAATATATGTGTTTGTGGGGAAAATCCCCTATGGTTGTGGGCATACCAAAACATATCAATAATCATG
Organism: Picea mariana; assembly: GCA_032191745.1. NCBI lineage: Eukaryota > Viridiplantae > Streptophyta > Pinopsida > Pinales > Pinaceae > Picea > Picea mariana. Next base: position 31,409 of record JASDQU010372430.1, read on the forward strand.
TAAAGATCATCAAATTCCAATAAAACCAAGAAAAACCCATTTTATAGCTAATCTGATCATAGTAACTAACATTTAATAAATAAAGAAAGAATAAATTACCCACAGTCCTACGTTTGAAGTAGATCCACATCCTGAATTTATTTCATTCCTCCTCGACTACTTCTTCTCGAACCTACAAAACTTGTGCATATAGGACAACACAAAAAAGTAGTTATACTGATAACTAAGTAATAAAATTGATAAAATATGAAAATATTTGCTACAATTAGTTTTCTAGAAAAATAACCATTCAACAAAGATGAATTACAGATAAAACAAACAACATATTGAAGGAATGAGAATCATAATATTAAAATCAAAATTCAGAGGTAGTTGTTACTTGCTTTGTCATGACACTGCTACATCAAAAATACCCTAGCTTCCTCCACCCAATATTCTACAAAATACGATAGAACTATGACTCTGATACACCGACAAACTCAAAGAAAACTTAGGAAAGTTTTGTAAGCTAATAAGGTAGAGTACATGAATGACCGGAAGCACAGGTTTCCAGGTCTGAGGACCAGAAGAAATTTTGAGTCCTAAAAATAGAAATACCCTTTGCCAATTTATTTTATCAAGTAATAGGAGAAAAAGTATTTTCAAAATTCACTTGAGATCAAGATACAACCATGTCAGAATCAAAGATGAATGTGTTCAAAATAAAACCCTTAGGACAAGGTATGGTCATTATGAGTTTATGGTGGTACCATTTTTCTCACCAATAGTCCAAGCACATTCATGTGCCTTATGAATAGTGTCTTCGATAATTATTTAGAAAAAAATGTATGTTTTTTAATTGATGGCATACTTATTTGTTAAAAGTTTGAATAACAACACTAAGGGAACGTAAGAATGGTTTTATATATTTTAAGAAAACGCCAATTGATGCAAAGTTTATATATTGCGAATTTTATCAGAAATAGATCCATTACTTGGGTCACATTATATAAGTAGTGTCTACAAATCCATAAAAGATTGAGACCATAATGAATTGGCCTACTCTTAAAACTGTGACATATGCAATATCATTTATGGTTCCTTCTAGGTATATTAATGGTTCGTTGTTGCATTCTCCAATCTTGGTTACCCAATAACCTCATCGTAGAAGAAAAGTGTAAAATTTTTACGGTCTCAGAAACACGAGTAGAGTTTTCGAGAAGTTGAAACATCTTATTACTAGTCCTCCAATATTGAAAACAATAGACCCAAACATAGATTTTATAGTGTGCACAGATGTATGTGGAGAGGAAATTGGTGTATTTTTTATGCATTCAAACCATGAAATATGATATGAATCTAAAAATCTAAAATATCATGATAGGAACTTTGTTACACATGATATATAACTTACTACTAATCCATGCATTGAAGATGTGGCACCATTACTTGATAGGAAGGAAACTTGTGCTAATTATATATCATAATGGATAGAAACATTTATTTGATTAGCCACATCTAAATTCCATACAATCTAGGTGGTTGGATTTCCTTAGTGAATATTATTTCAAAATTAGGCATATAAAGGGAAAACAAAATAGAGTAGCAGATGCCTGAGAGGTGTATATTAGTTGGTGATAGAGTGCACTATTAAGTCATTCCTTGCGGTGTCACTGGTTCAAACATGGAAAAGTTGTGTGTAACGTGTGTGGGACTGCAGGGGTACACTTTGAGGTTATAGTGGTAGCAATTTGGAATTGACCCCATTTCATGCGAGTATGAGCCCTCCTAGTTGCAAATTATTCCAAATACAAAAAAAAGAAGAGAGTAGTAGATGCACTTAGTGGAAAAATGTGTTCATGCATATGGAATCCATCAATACCTACGATTCTGATCTAAAAACTAGAGAGAAAGAAACCCTTGTTGATGATAAACATTTTATCCAATCAAGATACAATTTGTAGCAAGACAAATCAAATCAACAATATAAATATTATCGACCGAATGAAGAAGGGTTGATGATTTACATAGGTATAATATATATTCCAAATTCAACAAGATTGAAAATTAGAATTGTGGATGAAATACACAAGAAACCATATTTAGGACACCCAATATACAACAAGGTGATTTTTACAATAAGTAAACAATATTTTTGGCCAGGAATGAAAAAGAATATTATGGCATAGATTGTAAAATACATTGAATGAATGTAGTTTAAATATGAACAAAAACATCCAATATGTATATTTTTAATACCCCAAGGTCGAGCCCCTGTTGAATTGTAATGATGTTTAATGAAATTTATAGGCTGGTGAGCCAAGTATTTATAAGATGGGAGGCTTATATGTTTATTAGGCCGGAGAGCCTAGATGCTAAGGCTAGAGAGCCTATTTTTGTTTATGTAATTATACAGATTATTAATAAAAATACATAATTGCGTGTATACCAACCATGAAGAAAGAGTTATGGGGGACTAAGCTCCACTAGGAAGGGAAAGGGAAGGGGGATGAGAGGCTAGGAAAAAGGGGCTAATATTGAGGGCTTAACATAAGGGAATATTATAATATATTCCTAAAATTCTAAGGTTGGACATAACCTATTATCTTAAGTTTCTTTGGGGAGAGGAACAAACTCCAAGTGGAGAGGAACAAGCTCTTAGAGAGCCAAGATTTATCCAGAACACATGCTAGTTTATGTGGGAAATTCCATTGTTGTGGGGGTTTGATCTCACCATTATGACTATTCTAACCATTCTTTACATCCTTCCCATGCACCCATGCACTCACTCAGAGAGAAAGGACACAGTCAACCTATTTACTCCATTGTTGAACCCTCTTCCATCGTGAACCTTTGTAATTTGTTGAGTCATCCCTTTCCTTACCCGATTTTTCTATTGTGGTTTGAAGAGGTGGGTTGTTAGGCATTTTGTTGAATAAGCAAGTTGTCAAACCTATGAGAAACTCTCTTGAGGTGAGAGAGATTGTTGGGGAAGTGATTTCTCCTAGAGGGGTTCCAAAAAGATCTACAGAGCTCTGAGAATTCATGATTTGACCTATTGGTGAAGCCCTAGAAGGGAAGCAGAGAAGCCGATGGAATGTGGAACAGTGAAGGTGTATATTCCCGGGGTGGGACATGAATGTGGGGAATGAGATTCTATGAGAAGTTGGTGTAAGTAGGATCCTTGGATGGAATCCTTCATGTTTCATTGTGAAATTTTCCATAGTATCAACGTAGCCTATGATTTCCTTTACCCTGGGTAGATTTTAGTCCTAGGTCGGGGGTAACCCATTGTTGATAGCTTAGAGCAGCGTGGTCTAAGGCCAAGAGGTTCATGGAAGGTCTGGACGTAGTCATTGGTATTCTCATAAAAATATAAGTACCAATTCTCTGTCAATTTTATGTTGTGTATCTTGTACATGTGTTATAATATTATCAGAATTGCTTGTATGTGTTTATTGTCACTTCTACTTGAATTTGTGTATGAAAAAAATGTCTATCTCTATTTAAATTTGCATTATATATATATATATATATATATATATATATATATATGTTTATGATCTCAAACAGAGCATGCATATCCTAATGGCTTAAGACTGGGGTGTGTTACAATTGGTTTAAGAGAAGTTTGGTTTTGAAGTAGTGGCGTTCCCTGGAAAGGGTGGATGGGGGACATTAAAATATGGTATCATAGCCCATGGTTTCTACACTGAACCTGGATGGGCCATGAATGTGGAATTTGGAGTCAAAATTCCATAAGGAATTGATGTACAAAGTGCCAAGAGGGCGTTGGGGGAACACCTTGGTTGTGTTTAGAAGCTCAGGAGGTATAGCGGTTTGATAAACCACAAAAACCATGGTATTGGGCCACAAACTTAAATTTGGGTTGTTGGATTTGTTTGGAAGAAGACAAATTCCCCACAACTGTCAAATTTGGAGAAGGTGCATGGAGGTTAAGCACAGAAGTCCTTCAAACTTTTCCCCTCCAACCATTTTAAAACTATAGCAGATAAAACTGTCGAATTTCTGAAGTCTGGAACTAATCTGGACCATCCATTTCCCAGGTACACGTGTCCTTATATTATGCAATGTTCATATTTCAGAATTTTGGGGGTTGTGGGGTGTTCAACATTAAAATCACCAAAGTCCCAAAGCTGCGGGAAGCAACCGCTGGCAGTCGATAGTTCGTGAGTTTGTAAGTAAGAATATGAGAAGATATCTACCAAAATTCTAAAGTCTTGAAGCATTGGAGAAGATGTTGACTTGTTCGATAGTCAGTAGTTCACAATTTTTGAGAAAGTCTCGATGATAATAAATCCCTGAAGTCCCGAAGCACCATATATGATGTGGCATGATGATGACACTAGGGTGACATGGAACTACCTAGGTATACCACATGTCACTTGTTTTCATACTTTTGATAGACCCTTAGTACTGATTGGGACCTGACATGTGTTGCTCAATGGTGGGGCCACATGTCACCACTTTAATTGGGGTCAACTATACTATCCAGGCCCTGGGAAGTTAAGTATTTCGATAGTTCAACATTTGGAGAATAACTATTGGAAGAACTTCTGGACCTCCTAATTCTCGGAGTCCTGAGGACCTGGAGTCTCGAAGTCCTGAAGATCCATAGTGACGTGGCTTGATGACATCACCTAGGGTGACGCAAACACATAATATTCATGCCATGTGTCAGTGTGCTATGTGATTTTGAAAGGATGATTTTTCTAGTTAGGAATTAACACATGTTGCCCCTCAGATTGGGCCACGTATCTGCTTCTTGGAATCTTCCATGTAGCACTTGGGTGTGCAATACTAAGTGGACCCCAGGAGTTTGCCACTTCAACGTTCATAAGGAATGGATTAAGAGGAAGGAGGAACCCTCGAATCTATGAAGAGCAGAGTAAATCCTCAGCATTCATCGAGAGGGGACATGTGGAAGTAGATCCCGTGGTCTGAAGGATTCAAGGTATAAGCAGTTGGGGTCGAGGACTTCTCGAGGCTTGAAGGCTAGAGTCCATCTCAACCATTGATCACAAAGGATGTGTGGCACAAAATTCCAAGGTCCGAAGAAGTGGTATTCCATGGGATTGCATTGCAGAATTGTTGTGAGTCGAGAACTCCCAGAGGGACAGAGTTAATCTCGACTGTTGATCAACAGATTACATGTGGAGGAAAGAGAGGGGATCTCCGGTGAGTCATCACTTTGGGATATTGGTAGTGAATTTCTTTGGAAACCATCGAAGCCTGGAGTCCTGAAGCTCCTATATACTGTAGATCTGAACAGAGAATGTGGACCATAGATCCACTAACCTTTGTGAGTTCGCCAGTTTGATGGTCCAAGATGTTTGTGATGTGCAGAAAGGGAAATATGTGAATATATGGAGCCTTGAAGTTGCAATACTCGGGATAAAAGCCTAACTGTTAGCACTGGGTCACAAACCTTGGTCACATGAATTGGGGGGGCGAAGAAAAGGGGCTAACGCCCAGAAATTTGTTTTAAGAGAAGGAAAGGGGCTTAGAGAAGGATCCCATGTAATTTTTAATTCTACAGACCTACACATAAAGAAGTAAGTATGTCCTATAAACCTGAAGAAGGGATCCAACATGGATCCAAGAGCCAATTCGACTCTGAGTTGGAAGAATCCATGTGTAGGATTGCATCACTGGAAAATCTAAATTGTTCAAGTATCGATAACTTCCTGCTAAAAACTCAGAATTGAGAATGGAAGAAGGCATTGGAAAGGCCATGAATGTGGAATTTGGAGTCAAAATTCCACAAGGAATTGATGTACAAAGTGCCAAGAGGGTGTTGAGGTAACAACTTGGCTGTGTTTAGAAGCTCAGGAGGTATAGTGGTTTGATAAACCACAGAAGTCGTGGTATTGGGCCACAGACTTAAATTTGGGTTGTTGGATCTGTTCGGAAGAAGACATATCCCCCACAACCGTCATATCTGGAGAAGGTGCACAGAGGTTAAGAACAAAATTCCTTCAGAGTTTTCCCCTCTGATCATTTTAAAACTACAACAGATAAAATTGTCGAAGTCTCGAAGTCTGTAACTAATTTGGACCATCTATTTCCCAGGGATACATGTCCTTAGATTATGCAATGTTCAAAGTTCAGAAGTTTGGGGGTTGTGGGGTGTTCAAAATTAAAATCACCGAAGTCCCGAAGCTGTGGGAAGAAACCATCGATAGTCGACAGTTGCCAAAGTCTTGAAGCATCGGAGAAGACGTTGGCCTGTTCGATAGTTAGTAGTTCATAATTTTTGAGAAAGTGTTGATGATAATAAATCCCCGAAATCTATAAGCGCTAGGTATGACATGGCATGATGGAGACACCTACGGTGATGTGGACCTACCTAGGTCTACCACATGTCACTCATTTCTATACTTTTGATAGGCCCTTAGTACTGATTGGGACTTGACATGTGTTGCTTGACGGTGGGGCCACGTGTCACCACTTTGATTTGTGACAACTATACTATCTGGGCCCCGGGAAATTAAGTAGTTTTATAATTCGACATTTGGAGAAGAACTATTGCAAGAACTTCCAAACCTCCGAAGTCCTGGAGTCCTGAGGACTCGGAGTCTCGAATTCTCGAAGCTCCATAGTCACGTGGATTGATGACATCACCTAGGGTGTCGTGGAAACACAATATTCATGCCACGTGTTAGTGTGCTATGTGATTTTTAAAGGATGAATTTTTTAGTTAGGGCTTGCCATGTGTCTCCCCTTAGATTGGGACACATGTCTTCTTCTCGGAATCTACCACGTAGCACTTGGTTGTGCAATACTAAGTGGACCCCAAGAGTTTTCCACTTCAACGTTCATAAGGAATGGATTAAGAGGAAGGAGGAACCCTCGAAACTATGAAGAGCAGAGTAAATCCTCATTGTTCATCAAGAGGGGACACATGGAAGTAGATCCCGTGGTTCAGAGGATTCAAGGTATAAGAAGTTGGGGTCGAGAACTTCTCGAGGCCCGGAGGCCAAAATCCATATCCTCCATTGATCACAAAGGATGCATGGCACAAAATTCTAAGGTCCGGAGAAGTGGTACTCCATGGGATTGTGTTGCAGAATTGATGTGAGTTGAGAACTCCCGGAGGGATGGAGTTAATCTCAAACATTGATCAATAGATTACACGAGGAGTTAATATCTGGTGGGTCATCACTTTGGGAGATTGGTAGTGAAGTTCTTTGGAAACTATTGAAGCCCGGTGTCCCGAAGCTCCTATCCACTGTATATCTGAATAGAGAATGTGGACCATAGATCAACCATCCTTCGCAAGTTCGACAGTACGAGATGTTTGTGATGTGAAGAAAGGGAAATATGTAAATATATGGATCCCTAAATTTCCAAGGCTTCGAATAAGATCCTAACTGTTAGCTCTGGGTCACAAACCTCGATCACGTGAATTAAGGGGGTGAAGAAAAGGTTCAAAAGTCAGAAAATTTGTTTTAAGAGCACGAAAGGGGCTTAGAGAAGGATCCCATGGAATTTTTAATTCTACAAACATACACCTAAAGAAGTAAGTATGTTTTGTAAAACTGAAGAAGGGATCCATCATGGATCCAAGAGCCAATTCGACTCTAAGTTGGAAGAATCCATGTGCAGGATTACATCACTAGAAAAGATAAATTGTTCAAGTATCGATAAATTCCTGCTCAAAACGCAAAATTAAGCATGGAAGCAGGCATTGGAAAGGCCATGAATGTGGAATTTGGAGTCAAAATTCAACAAGGAATTGATGTACAAAGTGCCAAGAGGGCGCTGGGGGAATACCTTGGCCAGTTTTAGAAGATCAGGAGGTATAGCGGTTTGATAAACCATGAAAGCTGTGGTATTGGGCCATAGACTTAAATTTGGGTTGTTGGATATGTTTGGAAGAAGAAAAATCCCCCACAACCGTCATATCTAGAGAAGGTGCACATAGGTTAAGCACAAAAATCCTTCAGACTTTTCCCCTCTTACCATTTTAAAACTATAGTAGATGAAATTATCGAAGTCTCGAAGTCTGGAACTAATTTGGACCATCCATTTCCAAGGGACACATGTCCTCAGATTATGCAATGTTCAGAGTTCGAAAGTTTGGGGGTTGTGGGGTGTTCAACATTAAAATCACCGAAGTAGCAAATTTATGGGAAGCAACCGTCGGCAGTCGATAGTTCGAGAGTTTTGTAAGTAAGAAGATGAGAAGAGATCTACCAAAATGCCAAAGTCCTGAAGAATCGGAGAAGACATTGACCTGTTCAATAGTCAATAGTTCGTAACTTTTGAGAAAGTGTCGATGATAATAAATCCCCGAAGTCCCGAAGCGTCGGGTATGATGTGGCATGATGACGACACCTAGGGTGATGTGGACCTACCTAGGTCTGCCACATGTCACTCGTTTTCATACTTTTGATAGACCCTTAGTACTGATTGGGAACTGACATGTGTCACTCGATGGTGGGGTCACGTGTCATCACTTTGATTGGTGAGAACTATACTATCTGGGCCCCAAGAAGTTAAGCAGTTCGACAATTTGACATTTGGAGAAGAACTGTTGGAAGAACTTCTGGACCTTCGAAGTCCCGGAGTCTTGAGGACTCAGAGTCCTGAAGCTCCATAGTGATGTGTCTTGATGATGTCACCTAGGGTGATGTGGAAACAGAATATTCATGCCATGTGTTAATGTGCTATGTGATTTTGAAAGGATGATTTTTCTAGTTAGGACTTGACACGTGTCACCCCTCAAATTGGGCCACGTGTCTGCTTCTTGAAATATGCCACGTAGCACCTGGGTGTGAAATACTAAGTGGACCCCAAGATTTCACCACTTCAACATTCATAAGGAATGGATTAAGAGGAAGGAGGAACCCTCGAAGCTATGAAGAGCAGACTAAATCCTTATCATTCATCGAGAGGGGAAACACAGAAGTAGATCCCATGGTCCGAAGTATTTAAGGTATAAGCAGTTGGGGTCGAGGAATTCTTGAGGCCCGAAGGCCAAAGTCCATCTCGACCATTGATCACATAGGACGTGTGGCACAAAATTCCAAGGTCTAGAGAAGTGGTACTCCATCGGATTGTGTTTCAGAATTGTTGTGAGTCGAGAACTCTTGGAGGGACAGAGTTAATCTCGATCATTGATCAAGAGATTACACGTGGAGGAAAGAGAGGGGATCTCTAATGGGTCATCACTTTGGTAGATTGGTAGTGAATTTCTTTGTAAATCATCAAAGGCCAGAGTCTCAAAGCTCCTATCCACTGTAGATATGAATAGAGAATGTAGACCATAGATCCACCATCCTTAGCGAGTTCGCCAGTTCGACGGTCCGGGTTGTTTATGATGTTCGGAAAGGGAAATCTATGAATATCTGGAGATCTGAAGTTACAAGGCTTCGAATAAGATCCTAACTGTTAGCATTGGGTAACAAACCTTGCTTGCATGAATTGGGGGGGCGAAGAAAAGGGGCTAACGCCCAAATTTTTTTTTTAAGAGCAAGAAAGGGGCTTAGAGAAGGAGTCTGTGGAATTTTTAATTCTATAGACCTATACCTAAAGAAGTAAGTATGTCTTGTAAACCTGAATAAGCTATCCAACATGGATCCAAGAGCTAATTCGACTCTGAATTAGAAGAATCCATGTGCAGGATTGCATCACTGGAAAAGATAAATTATTCAAGTATTGATAACTTCCTTCTCAAAACTCAGAATTGAGCATGGAAGCAGGCATTGGAAAGGTATTGAACAATAGAAGATAATTGTTCACCCATAAATTGGATCTTAAAATTCAGTTTCTCATTAAATAAGAAAAAATTAAGTTTGATATATATTAATGAATCAAAATGGTTCATGTTTTCATGAAATTATTAAGAACAATTATCCTGATAAAGTTCTGTTGGCTACACATTTTGCATGATTAGTAGCTCTTAGATCAAAATATGCACATAGTGCAAAAGTGATGGATGATACTTCGGTAGTCTACAACCAAGAAGATGAAATCAGAGGGTTGAATGTCCAATTGGGTATGGAAGGAACATACTCCAATGGACATGGAGGAGGAAAGGAGGAAGACATAAATCTAGATGAGACCCTGAGAAAATTGCAGACAGATGTACAAAGCCACAAGGATGATAATGAGAGGCTTATGAAGGCTAAGGAACAATAGGAAGACTTTAATATGAAGTTAATGAAAATCTTGGACAAAATTGAAAAGAAGTTGAATAAGGAGAGTGGCTCCAACAAATCAGGAAGCCATAGGATCCCTGAGAAGAAAGGAAGATCAAGGAGTGGTAGCAGAAATCACCATCACTCCCAAAAGAATTCCCATAGGAGATCACAAAGTAGCTCAATTCCATCCTCTTTCAGGAAGAATAAGAGGTCTTGGGTGGATGAGTTGAAAGGAGAAATTAATAATATCAAACCTTGTACTTTTGATGGAGAGCACAAGAAGGATGATGATGTTGAGACATGGATTCTAGGCATGAGGAAGTATTTCCAATTGCATAACTATTATTCCCATTAAGAAGGAAGAATTTCTATCTATCAACTGAAAGGAAAGGCATCCATGTGTTATTATGAAAAAAATATGAAAGATTTCTTTGAACTCAAACTTGGCAGCATGACTATTGATGAATATGAAAGGAAATTTTTAGAGTTGTTGAAGTATGTCTCCTTCAACAAGGATGAGATAGTGAAGATTCAGAGGTACCTGAGTGGGCTTCCATCTTTCATCAGTGACATAATCCAATATGATGATCCCAATACTTTGGAGGAAACCATAAGGAGATCCAAATTCTTATTTTATCAACAAAAAGGAAAGCCTACTTTCTAGGCGACTTGGGGGGACAAGAAGAAGTTTAAGAAGGAACAAAGGAAGAAGGGGAACAAGCTTTCATTTTTCAGAACCAGTCCTCAAGGAAAACCATCTTTTAGAGAGCATATAATGGCTGAGTTGGGTGGGAAAAGGCCAAGGTAGACACCCATTCAATATTGGGGTTGTAAAGGAGACCATAAGTTTAGAGATTGTCCTCACAAAAGTGACAAAGTGAGAGTTGTCCACAATGTACAACAAGCATAAACAGTGGAGGACATGGGCATAAGTGTACCAAGGATATATGCATCCCTAGAAAACAAGTAAGAAGAGTTTCAATCGCACATGATTGAAGTAGAAGGTATGATCAATAACCATGCCTTTATTATTTTGATAGATTCAGGAGCTAGTCATAGTTACATAGATCCTAAATTTGTGGAAAGATTGTTTTTTCCAAGAAGAAAGCATGAGAAATCTTGGTTGGTACAACTGGCTATAGGAGCCAGGAGAAAATTCGTTGAGTTGGTTAAATCATGTCTAGTGGACATGAATGGGCTAAGTGCCAAGGCATATTTGAACAAATTGCCATTGGGTTCATATGATTGTTTAATTGGTATGGATTGGTTGGACCAACACCATGTTGTATTAGACTGTCATAACAAGAAATTTACTTGGTAGTATGAGGAAGGGAAACCAAGAACAATCCAAGGAATTTCTAGGGAAGTTACTATCTGAGAGATATCAACAATGCAACTGAGGAAGTGTTACAAGAAGGGATGCCAAATATTTGCAACTCATATGGAGGAAGCACCTAAGGATAAGGTTCCAAATCTAGAGGATCACTCAGTTGTGAAATATTTTGAGGATGTGTTCATGGAGATACCAGGACTACCCCCAAAGAGAGATATTGATTTCTCTATAAATTTGATGCCTGGATCATCTCATGTATCAAATACTCCCTACAGAATGAGTACACTAGATATGAATGAGTTGTAAATGCAACTTGAAGATCTTCTGAAGAAGGGGTATATATGCCCAAGTGTGTCACCGTGGGGAGCCCCACTCTTTTCCATGAAGAAGAAAGAGGGGACATTGAGATTGTGCATCGATTTCATACAATTGAAAAAGGTAAATATAGAGAACAAGTATCCTTTGCCAAGGATTGATGATCTCTTTGATCAGTTAAAGGATGCAAGTATATTCTGAAAGAATGATCTCAGGTTAGGATATCATCAAGTAAGGATAAGAGATGAAGACATCAACAAGACCGCCTTCGAGATAAGGTATGGTCATTACAAATTCACAATGGTGCCATTTAGATTATCAAATGCACCAATTTTTTTCATGTGTTTGATGAATGGTGTTTTCCGGGAATATTTAGACAAGTTTGTCATTGTATTTTTGGATGACATCCTTGTGTATTCCAAGTCAGAATAATAACACGAGAATCATTTGAGGATGGTGTTACAAGTGTTACGAGAACACCATTTGTATTCCAAATTGAGCAAGTGATAATTTTATCAAAACATAATTCACTATTTGGGGCATACCATAACTCAATAAGGGATAACAATGGACCCTGAAAATATTGAGGCCATTAAAGGGTGTAAAACACCTAAGAATGTGATAGAATTCAGATCCTTCATGGGTCTAGCTAGATACTATAGAAGATTCATTGCAGGATTTTCAAGAATTGCTCACCCAATCACTTTCTTGCAAAGGAAGGGGGTGAAGTTTCAATGGACAATATAATGTGAAGAGAGATTTCGAAAATTAAAGAAGTTTTTAACCAACGCTCCAAATCTGAGGATTTTTTATCTGAATGAATATTTTGTAGTTTGTACAAATTCAAGCAAAGAAGGACTTGGTGGGTTCCTCAGTTAGAATAGGTTTGTGATATGTTTTGAATCTAGAAAATTTAAAGAGTGTGAAAGGATCTATGCCACTCATGATTTGGAGTTGGAAGCCATAGTGCACGCCTTGAATAAGTGGAGGCACTACCTCATGGGAGAGAGGTTTGAGTTGAGGGCAAACCATATTGGTTTGAAATATTTGTTTGATCAATCAACTTTGAATGCTAGGCAGAGGATATGGTTGGAATTCCTCTGTGAGTATGATTTTTATATTAATCACATCAAAGGAAAAGAGAACAAAGTGGTTGATGCACTCAGCAAGAGAGTGCATGAACTGCATGCTACGACCATTATCATGTATCAAACTGATCTTAAAGGAATAATTTATGAGGCTGTAAAAGTTGATTTTCTATACATGGAATTGGTAACAAAATTGAAGCAAGGTAAAATGCAGCAGAAAGTTGAAGACTATGAATTAGGAATTGATGGAATTCTCTTGTACATGAACATAATTTATGTACCCAATTCTCCTAAATTGAGGAGTGATATTTTAAAAGAGATGCATAATGTACCTTATGATGGACACCCAGGATATTAGAAAATAGTTTCAGCAGTCAAGACCCACTATTATTTGCCAAGAATGAAGAGGGATATTGATAAATACATTGCTAAATGATTGGAGTGTCAAAGGGTCAAGGCTGAGCATAGACACCCAGCTGGGTTGCTGTAGGAATTACCCATTTCTAAGTGGAAGTGGGAAGTGGTGATAATGGATTTCATCACCAAATTTCTCAGAACAAGCAAGCATCATGATGCTATCATGGTAGTGGTGGAGAATCTAACTAAAGCTTCCCATTTCATTCCTATGAAGGTTACTCACAAGGAAACCAATGTTCCTGATATTTATATGAGGGAAGTAGCAGGCTTGCATGGCATACCCAAGACAATTGTGCCTGACAGTGACCCAAATTTTACCTCAAAGTTCTGGAAGGGGTTATTCAAGGGGTTCAAAACAAATATGAACTTCATCACAGCTTACCATCCCGAGTCTGGTGGGAAAACAAAAAGAGTGATCCAAGTGATAAAGGATATGCTAAGGATGTATGTGATGGACAAACCATCTAAATGGGAAGATTATCTACACTTGGTGGAATTTTCCTACAACAATGGGTACCAAGCATCACTGAAGATGATCCCATTTGAGACACTTTATGGAAGAAAGTAAAACACCCCAGCAAGCTGGGACCTAGCTGATAGAGCAGTGATTGGGATAGAGTTTCTCAGAGAAATGGAAGAGAAAATGTTGAAGATTAAACATAATTTAAAGGCTCCCCAAGATAGGAATACGAACTATTCTAACAAGGGAAAAACTCACAGGGAATTCAAAGTGGGTGATCATGTTTTCTTGAAGGTGAAGGCCAACAGAAGTTCCTTGAAGTTGGGAAACTGTTCCAAGTTGGTAGCTCGATATTGTGGTCTATTCGAAATCCTAGAGAGGATTCGACTAATAGCTTACATGCTTGCATTGCCTGCATCTATGTCTATACATAATGTATTCCATGTATCATTGCTTAAGAAATATATATCTGATGCTAATCATGTTATTGATTGGAATGTGATTCAAGTGGAACAATAAAGCACTTTTCAAGTGCATCTGATACGCATTCTAGACCGAAAAATCAAACAACTATGGAATCGATCCATAGGGCTTGTAAAGGTCCAATGGACCTGATACAGTGTCGGGGACACAACTTGGGAGCATGAAAATTCTATGTGGGTAGAATATCTGCATCATTTTGAAGATTTTGAAAATCTTGATGATGTTATGTAAATGAGTTGCACTAAGGAAAGTGGAAAAATAAGGGGAGGGGATTGTAATACCCCAAGGCCGATCCCCTATTGAATTGTAATGATGTTTAATGAAGTTTATAGTCTGGTGAGCCAAGTGTTTATAAGTTGGGAGGCTTATATGTTTATTAGGCTAGACAACTTAGATGTTAAGGCCATAGAGGCCATTTTTGTATATGTAATAATGGAAATTATTAATAAAAATATATCGTTGCATGTAGAACAACGACAAAGAAAGAGTTATGGGGGACTAGGATCCAGTAGGAAGGGAAAGGGAAGGGGGATGAGATGCTAGGAAAAAGGGGCTAAGCTTGAGGGCTTAACTTAAGGGAATATTATAACATATTCCTAAAATACTAAGGTTGGACATAACCTGTTATCCTAAGTTCCTTTGAGGAGAGGAACAAACTCCAATTGGAGAGGAACGAGCTCCTAGAGAGACAAGTGTCTTCCAAGACACATGCAAATTTATGTGGTAAATTCCATCATTGTGGGGGATCGTTTTGACCATTCTTTCCATCCTTCCCATGCACCCATTCACTCACACACTAAGAAAAAACGCATACATCCTATTTACTCTATTGTTGAACCCTATGCCATTGTGACCCTCTGTAATTTGTTGATTCATCCCTTTCCTTACCCTATTTTTATACTGTGGTTTGAAGAGGTAGGTTGCTAGGCCTGTGGTTGAAGAAGCATGTTTTCGGGCCTATGAGAAACCCTCTCCAAGTGATAGAGAATTCTAGGGAAGTGTTTTCTTGTGGAGGGATTCGAGAAACAACTACAGAGCTCTAAGAATTCCTCATCTGGCCTGTTTTTTAAGCCCTGGAAGGGAAGTGGAGCAGTCGATGGACTATAGAATAGTGAAGGTGTATATTCCTGCAGTGGGACAAGCATGTGGGCAATCAGAATCTATGAGAAGTGGGCATAATTAGGATCCTTGGAGGGAATCCTTCATGGTGCATTTTGTAGTTTTCCATAGTATCATCCTAGCCTAGGATTTCCTTTACCTTGGGTGGATTTTAGTCCCATCTCGGGGGTGACCCATTGTTGATAGCTTGGAGCAGTGTGGGGAGGTTCATGGAAGGTTTGCATGCAGTCGATGGTCTTCTCATAAAAATATAATTACCAATTCTATGTTAATTGTATGTTGTGTATTTTGTACATGTGTTATAATGTTATCAAAATTTCATGTATGCGTTTATTGTCACTTCCGCTTGAATATGTGTATGAAAAAAATGTCTATCTCTATTTAAATTTGCATTATGCTCAAACATATCATGCATAACCCAGTGGCTTAAGACTAGGGTGTGTTACAATTGGTTTCAGAGCAGTTTGGTTTTGAAGTAGTGGTATGTCCCCAACAAGGGTGGCCAAGGGACGTTACAATGTTGCAATATTTTCCCAAGACCAAGTGGAAATGGGAGGTGATAACAATGTATTTTATCACGATATTTCCGAAGACATTGAAACAATATTATTCTATCATGGTTTTGGTTGGAAAGATATGAAAGGATACTCATTATTCCCATAAATTATACACCAAAAGAAGTCAGCATCATAGAAATTTCTATATTGTATGGGATGCCTACAACAATTATATTAGATAGAGATGAAAATATTTCATTAAATTTTTGGAAAGGATTGTTTGAATAATTGGTTACACAATTAAACTTGAGCACTTCTTATCATCCAAAAATAGATGGGAAAACCAAAATAACAAATCAAATATCTTCACATGTATGTTATGAACAAATCAAATAAGTGGGAGGATTACTTGCACCTAGTATAATTTTATTATAACAATGGATATTGGGCACCATTAAAAATGAGTCAATTTGAGTCTCTTTATGAGAAAATATGCAATACTCACATGAGATTGGATAATTCATTGAAACAAATGATGATTGGATTAGAAATAGTTAAGGATATGGAAGAAGAGGTTGTTAATATAAAAAATCTCAAGATAACCTAAGAACATGTTTATGTCAAATTTAAACCATGAAGGAGTTCCTTAAAATATGGAACTTGTGCCAAACTTACACCTATATACTATGGGTCATTTGAGATCCTAGAAAGGATTGGATTAGTAGAGTATATGTGTGCAATACCTTATACCATTAAAACCCATAATGTTTTCCATGTTTGAGTGATTAAGAAATGTACACATGATCTTAAATGAATAATTGATTGGGTTGTGATCTAAGTGGAATTAGAGGGAAAGTTTTATCTATAACCTATATGCATCTTAGACAATAAAGGAACATTTCTCTGGAAATAATTCATTGCCTAGGTAAATATGCAACAAAATCACTTTGGACCAGATCAAAATACTTGGGTGATGGAGGATACCATGAGAAAGTAATATATATTATTATTTTAGTCTTCAACATTGCTAAAATAAAACAACTTTGAGGATGGTGTTATTCCCGGGGGGGTTCATGTCCTAGTTTTTACCCTTTGGAATTATCTAAACTTAATTGTGTATATTTTTAAATTTTTTTCATATATACTTTTAATTATTGTGTTTTATTCACACCATGAGGTAGACAAACCATTGGGATCATTTTGAATGATTGTAAACATTGAAATTTGAAAAATTAATGAAATATCGAACACTGATTGAGAATGGTCATATAAAGGGCCTATGATATCATAAGAGGGGAAATGTAAGGGGGTATAAGGAAATTTTTATATGCCTATATACCTATGTCTCTTATTCCTACTTTTTCTACCCACATTTACATTATGTTAAACTTTTCTCTATTATAACATTGATGTTGAGCCTAGCCTGTAGTATAATTGGAGATGTGAGAAGTAGATCTAACCATGTTCCAAATATAGCTAACCATATGCCACATATTTTCATCTCCCAACCTACATTATTTTAATAGAGGAAGTGTTGGATTAGGAATCTATCTGTCCATGTTTTCACTCATGCTAAAAGAGGAACTTTGAATAGGAAAAGAGAGTTGTTTTTGAAAAGCACAAAGAAGAGAAAATTAGTGTTTTTTTCTAGAAAAAGAGAGCTACCATACTATGGGACTACATATATCATGAAACAAATCCATTAGAGCCTTGGAAAGAAGAGGATAATGTAGAAAACCATACATAATATGAAGGAAGTAATGTTGTGTAGCATTAAAGGCCAAGCTGATTTGAAAGACAATCTTACAATCCCAAGAGAAAGATGATCATTAAATTATCCAGGAAACAATAAAATGTTGTTGGAGATCAATTTACTAATGGACATGAGTTGGACTGTCTATGCACTCACTAAAGAAAACTAGAGGGAACATAACTTATCAGGGAATGCTAAGTAGAGAAGGGAGTTATTTTGTTGTGTTGTGTGGGGTAGGTATTGTGAGTGCCAAAGTTGGTCTATTTGATAGATTGGTAAAGTTACATAGCATTGGGGTTTGTTGATTTATATTTTGTGCATTTGGTATTGGTAAAGTGATTTCATCGAATATTGAAATTTCCTTCTTGACCTTCATGGTCTCATAGCTTGGCTAGGGGGTGGCTTTCACACATGACTTCCCATAGTTGGGCGGAAAAACTTCTACCCTTAATTAGTTGCTTGTAATACAACTCTTGGAAAGTATAAGTACCTCTTATTTTCTATAAAAAAAAAATTATAAGTAAGAAATTATATTGTAAGGGACCTGTCAAAGTAAAAAATATACAGTTTTATTCCAAATAATTTGAAATGGTGGTCTGCCTTGCCTAGGTGGGAAACCAATGCAGTTAGATGTCCAGGCTATAACAATATCTAAAAACTAAGTATTTTCAAAAACCAATACTATATTTCCTATGCAGAATAAGGTGTCTATAGACAATAATTCCATGCAAGGCTAAATCAAAAGTAGTAAACCAGATTTCCATCAGAAATAACTAAAATTTGAAATTGAAAACAAGCCATTAAGTTGAGCCTGGAGTCTTTTAAGATGTCGGCCCTTCATTGTCGGTTGTTGGAGCCAATTCTAGAGAAATTGTTGTCGGGGCCATAGAGTGGTGTAGGAGAGCCAACAATAACATCTCCAAGCACTCCTTACGATGCTCCCACAAATCAAATATAAACAGAAGGTATGCTAGGTCTTGACGTACTTCAAAAACAAGGTCCTCTAAAATATCCATGGTGGTTTGAAGCCTTAAAAGATCACCATAGTCTATATAGGTAGGTGGTTGGGACATGGAAGGGGTTGCTACCACAGGGGAGGTATAGTATCTAGGGGAATATTAGAATGGGTGGAGGGATGCGAAGTTGAAGGCTCATCCAAGATGGCACTAGGCCGAAAACCTAGAGAAGTTCCCTGGCTATCATACCATTCGAACCTACAAGCCTAATGGGAATATAGAGGGGCAAGGCTTGAGGTGGTAGGATGAGCCATAGAGGATTGTAAGTCGGGGTGAGATTAGCACCCTCACCCATAGGTGTTGTACAATTTTGGCTCATGCTTTGGCCTACCTCTTTGCCTCGACATCAGGAGGATGGTGTTGGCCCTTGACCAAGTTTTGGGAGATTATTGGTCATAGTGACCTATTTTGGGACTTCGACAGCCTATCGAAGGAGGAGTGCAAGACGAAGTAGAGATCATGGGATCTCAGCCCACTTTTGGATCCTTTTTGGGTTTTTGGGAATATGTAATGGGAATGGGATGTTGGCCCATGGGGTTACCCATGTTTAGGCCTATTTGGTATGTATAAATAGAAGGATAGGCAATGTAAGAAGGAGTCAAATAGTGCATCTATGTGATGTGAATGTATTTTAATTACAAGTAGAGTCTGTAAGTGCTTTGTGCATGAATGTAAGAGACTTGCAGAGCTAAGTGTAAATCCTTGTAACAGATTGTGGAGGGCTTAGTGTTGTAATGCAAGGAAGAAGGGGCTAGCGAGCTGTGTAGATCTTCTATCCTGTGCGGAGTAAGGGTTTTGATGGCTTTGTGCTTGTAACTGATTGATTGAAGACAATAAAGAACAAGATTTGGTGGGTGTAGTCCTCGGGTGGGGGTGAACCACATAAACACCGTGTTGTCTTGCTTTGTGATTGTCTTAATGTTTTTATGTCTTGTTTGGCTAAGTGCTTTTAGATGATTAGATATATCTACTTATGCTTAGTGCTAATGATATGTGAGAATATTAGATCTAATCCATATGAATGTGCTTAGTTCTTGATCTACTAGATATGACCTATCTATTGATCCTAAGTGCTTAAGTACGTTATAACAGTTTGAATGTTGTGAAGCCTTGCTTTATCAACGAAGTAATTAATGGTTCTATATTGAGGAACTGACAGTGCTAAGTGCTTTATTAAGTAGTATAATCATAGATCTGTGTTCCAGCTAAGGTTGCAAGACACCTGAATCTTGCAACCACCCCTTCCTCTACCTTGGGTGAGACTTCATGTGCTTTGTAGGTGTTGCTGAAAGGGCCGGTAGTTAGGGATTTGTTGGTGCATTGTTGTAGCGTTGAAACCTGGGTCTTCCCCTATGCCAACAAATGGTTCCGTCGTCGGGACCTGAAACTGTGATTGTTGGGAATTGAGGAAGAAGAAGACCTATGCAAATATTCGATATCGAAGTGTGAAATCTCTGTGCGTAGATCTATGCCCTGGTGCGCAATATTCTACTTGAATTATAAAGCTCCGTGCTAAAAGAAAGAAACCCGATCTGAAGAAAGGAGGTTGGATCTGAAGGAAAGAAGCAAGATCTGAAAGCTTTATGTTCTAAGAAAGGTAAAAATGAATTTTTTTTATTAAAAGAGGTAAGATCTACAAGTGTTGTGCTCTGATAAAGGTAATAATACTTAAAAGTTTTAGATCTAGAAGCTTTGTGCTCTGTAGAAGTAAGATAAGTGAAAATTTTTGTTTCTAGAGTGTGGATCTAGGTATGTTTAATAGGGTCTATCCTGGTTTTAAATCTAGGGCATTAATAGATGAAAAAAGATTTGATATGAGTAGGTTTGATAAGAATAGTGAAAGATATGTTATACCTATGCATAGAAAGAATGTTTGGACTAACGAATAGATGCATGATCCTATAAATAATTGATTGCAGGTTAGATCCTATGATATTAGTGCACAATATAGGAGAGGTTGGGGATCATTTAAAAGAAAGAGAGGATTAACCCTCTGTTACAGTTTTAGAAAACTAGGACATCTTGCTAAAGAATTCCTTAGGAGAAGACCTAGTTGTCTTTGTTGCAAAGATATGGACCATGAAGTGTTGTATTTCCCCAGAATGATTGCTGAGCTTGAAGGAATGAATTTGAATCAAAAAAACCTTAAGACAGATCCAAAGGCTATAGAAGAACCCTAGGGAGAATCAGAGAAATCATTGCTACATATAAAATAAACCCTGAATGACCACCGACATTTTAGATTATCAGAGATCTTTAAAGAAAAGGAATGCATCGAAGAAATAATAGGAGACTTCAACATTAAATGTGTTCTAGATGAGGAAACACAAGTGAATATCATGACAAAGAGTACTTGGGAAGCTATAGGCAGGCTTTCTATGATTCTTTCATTAGGAGGAATAGGGTTATTCAGAGGAAAACTGGTAAACCTATGTGGAAGGCTCGCTCAGATACCTATGAATGAAAATGGAACTTTGACAGAAGAAGATTTTGAGATTATTCAATTTATTGAGGACATCACCCCCTTTACCATGTTGATAGGAAAACCTTGGATTGAAAGAGCTCAAGCCAGACAAAAGGAGGAAGAAGAAGTTTTGGAATAGAAGAAACAAGAATTAAAAGATTTCATGACCAAAAAGATCGCACAATTGATTGAAGAACAGGAGAACAGATCGAAGCTATTTGACACTAGATACCTTGATGTCGAAGCTACAAGAACACTAGAATACCCATAGAAGACTGAAGTACTTACTCCAGATAAAGAAGAGGTATTACCCATGAATCCTAGGAAAGAATATCAACAACACATAGTGACTATGTTAAAAGAAGATAAGAATCATAATGGAAGAAGACATACCGAGTCAAAGCTCACTGGGAAGAAGGCTAAAAACATAAGTAAGAAGAGGGATAAGATTGAAAAGTTACATAAGGTTCCAGAGGGAACTTTGCAGAAAGAAAATTTGCAGGATTGGAACTTCACCGAGATCTCAGAACAGTGACACATGGTACTTCGCCATGGCAAAGAAATATAGCCATTGGGACTGATATATCCATTCGACTGTCACTCCAAACGGGTCAAAAAACATTTATATCTCAACACCAGATCATTGAACCACACCATAACAGATCGAACAAGAGTTAATGGAGGTTCATAGCTATTGCAAGTGAACCATTGTCAAGTTGCCTACTTATCCCGTTGTGCCATGCATGGAGAACACTTTCGCTAACTAAAAATTTGAAGCCCATAGACTAAGGAATTAGAATACAGTGATCACTGCACTCTTGTTGTTTATTCTAGTAAAGTGTGTGAGATAATCGTGACCCCGATAAATTTTAGTCCCGAGCATGTATGTCCAACGAGCTCATCGCAATTGAAGAATTAGTAATGGAAGTTCTTCTCGATTTGATGATTGAAAGAGTCATGTCAGAGAGAGGAGTGTCTATAGGTGTACAAGCATCATCGACGAGAGGATTGTCGGCTTCTCTGTCCACTACTAGAGTCGGTCCATCCTGGCCAGTAGACAAAAAGTGATCTAAACACAGGGATGATCTTGCAAATGCTAAGTTAATCCCAAGTATAATACCCACCTATGTACCACCTCTGAGGGGTGTGATCAATCGAGACAATGTGCCCAGATATTTTGAGTATGCCTTGGTCATTGCATACCTCCCAAAAGGGATACACACAGTTCACGTAGATCAATAAAAGATAGCAACGTTGAAGTTTAGCGACTTCAACCTCGGCGATAGGAAGGTCTACAGCATGCTTGACCCACCTAAGTATCTAACCAGGACCAAGGGAAAGAATTCCAAGATAGTTCCTCAATCATGGACCCATAACCTCGTGCAGTCCACACTACTTAATGTCATAAAGATCCCGCACTTTGGAAGGCACCAAGAAGTGGACGCATGTGTCAAGCTATTGTTGTCCTGTTACCATGGAAGATACTTATGGTTAAACCATTGTATCACAGTGGATCCGATGTTGATCAACCAGATCATAGGGCTGAGCATGTAAGGCTTTGACCCACAATATTTTTACCCAGGAAAAGCTATGGATCGTGCTCTTGCACATAATATTAAAGACACCTACGAAGATGTCAAGAAGGGCATGTGAGGCTACAAGGTAGCTTCTATATCAAGTGGTGCAATGCGCCTCGCTTGCAAATTGATCACAGGAAATTTGGTTCGAAAGAATAGACCCACCCAAGTCACGAGGTTCGTAGTCAACCTCCTAGGGAAGTGCACAGAAGCATTTCAGATGAATTGGGTGCAGTACCTGGTAGACCAGTTGGAATTGGACTGCAGGAAAGCTCAAGATCAGGCATATGAATTCCATTTTAGTTGGTTATTGATCCTGAATGCTTTCATTGCATGGGAGATGCCAGAAGGTGTGACCTTCCCGGAAATCGAGTCGTTTGAACCTCTGGCCGTGAATTTCACTACACTGTGGTACTCAAACGAAATGAATAAACAGTAGAATTCAAATGGTGTGTTCCATAAATATTAAAACCAGTTGAAGGTAGCCATGTAGTCCGAGCCTCGTATGACCCCGAATACCCTCCACAGGTTTTGGCCCTTAATGAAATTTAGCGTGGACCACCATTTTATTTACATCACAGTGCGTTGAGATGAACATAAAGAACAACTGCAATCATACTACAAGATGACAAAGGATGAACTAGAAGAAATTACCAAGGAATGGTCAGCGGACCTCCTCATTCTAGCAGACCTTGCAGAGATGTCTCATGTAGACAGTCCAAAAAATGCGTCGGCTATAGATGGGCCTAACAAGATAAATAATTATGAATAGGTCCATGATTTAGACAGTTCTTTCATGAAGGTCGCTTCCATCTTAGCAGATCAAGGAGGATATGGTGGAGATATAGATGGCACAGAAGTTGAACAGGAGAAAGGTGAGGTTACACTGCCTAGAGACGAGGAGGACCCCTCAAATAAAAGGAAGGTTTCCCCACTGAAACCCTCATCCTGAAAGAAAATAAAAGCAACTAGGACCAAATTTGAGACCACCCTCACCTCATATGACTTCAAATTTATCGTCGCGACACTGAATGATGCTTCATTGGAGATAGGAGAGAAGCAAGAATCTAAGTAGGAGGAGGTGTTCATTCGGATTAAGGATGAGCTCCAAGGGCTGCAATAGGCATTACAGTCCAACTGCATAGTTTCTACTATGCCTCTATCAGCATGAACAACAGAACTACGTGACGAGCCAGCTCAACTACACTGCATCGTTGATACAGTCGAAGCTTGCCTTCGACGAGCTCAGAAAGAGACAACACAATCCACCCAAGCTTTAGTGCAAGTACAGAAAGACCTTGAAGATCAACGCAGTGCTGCAAAATGGGAAAAGCTTGCTCTACAAGTGAAGTGGGATGAAGAAAAAGTATAATTACAACAAAGCAAGGAATAGTTGTTCACCGAGCAACTCAAAGTAAAGGAAATGGTTCACAGAGCACTTTTCTCTATGACAATATTCAAAGTAAAGGCCAATGAACAAGTTCCACAACAGGTGGCACAACTTGAAGAGGTAATCCAGCAGCTCCAATAGCACATAATAGACTTGAAGCTCTGCACTATGCCCGAGACCCCTCAATATGTAAGAGACCTAAGGGAAGCAACTGTGCATAACACATTTGATATATTAAAAGATCTTTCCTTGGATTGCAAGTAGCTAAGTAACCGAAGTGCCCAGACATATGAGAACCTCACTGAGAACCCATATTTGTAGGCATTGGAGTCGCAGCTCCGGGAATCAAAGCAGCATGTAGACACACTACAGGCGCAACTAAAGTCCATGTCGGCTGTGGAAAGAATGAAGTAGTCTCAGAAGAAACGCAACACCCAACAACAGATCCATATGATTCAAAGAAGAGTAATGGAATTTACTCAATAGCTTCAACTAGTACAAGATAAGGTGTGCTAGTTATTCATAGGGATTGAAAGTTGAGGAGCATAGCTAGAACAAGTTGTCATCACAACAAAATAGTTCCTAGAAGGGCCTGTGAACGATGCAATGATCAAGGAATTCACCGAGAAAGAGGCTGTAGTAAAATAATAGCTCGAAGCAATTTGACCTAAGCTAGAGGCCTTCGAAGAAGAACTGGTTAGATTAGAGTGACTTAGGACGAGTCACAGGTGAGTTTTGGGGGCCTATTAGACCTTGACCAAGTTTTGGGAGATTATTGGTCATAGTGACCTATTTTGGGACTTCGACAACCTGTCGAAGGTGGAGTGCAAGATGAAGCGGAGATCACGGGATCTTGGCCCACTTTTGGATCCTTTTTGGGTTTTTGGGAATATGTAATGAGAACGGGATGTCGACCCATGGGGTTAATCATGTTTAGGCTTATTTTGTATGTATAAATAGAAGGATAGGAAATGTAAGAAGGAGTCAAATAGTGCATCTATGTGATGTGAATGTATGCTAAGTGCAAGTAGATTCTGTAAGTGCTTTGTGCATGATTGTAAGAGACTTGCATAGCTAAGTGCAGATCCTTGTAGCAAATTATGGAGGGCTTAGTGTTGTAATGCAAGGAAGAAGGGTCTAGCGAGCTGTGAAAATATTTTGTCTTGTGCGGAGTAAGGGTTTTGATGGATTTGTGCTTGTAACTGATTGACTGAAGACAATAAAGAAGAAGAGTTGGTGGACGTAGCCCTTAGGTGGGGGTGAACCACATAAACATTGTGTTGTCTTTCTTTGTGCTTGTATTAATGTGTTTATGTCTTCTTTGTCTAAGTGA
The DNA here is from genome assembly GCA_032191745.1 of Picea mariana. Classification (NCBI taxonomy): domain Eukaryota; kingdom Viridiplantae; phylum Streptophyta; class Pinopsida; order Pinales; family Pinaceae; genus Picea; species Picea mariana. The sequence continues at coordinate 56,802 of JASDQU010372430.1, forward strand.
TTTAAGATGATTAGATAGATATACTTATGCTTAGTGCTAATAATATGTGAGAATATTAAATCTGATCCATATGAATGTGCTTAGTGCTTGATCTACTAGATCTGACCTATCTATTGATGCTAAGTGCTTCAGTACGTTATAAAATTGTGAATGTTGTGAAGCCATGTTTTATCAGTGAAGTGTTTAATGGTTATATATTGAGGAAATGATGGTGCTAAGTGCTTTATTAAGTAGTACAATCACATATTTGTGTCCCAGCTAAGGTTGCATACACCTGAGTCTTGCAACCACCCCTACCTATACCTCGGGTGAGACTTCATTTGCTTCGCAGGTGTTGCTGAAAGGGCTGATAGTTAGGGCTTTGTTGGTGTGTTGTTGTAGCGTTGAAAATTGGGTCTTCCCCTGTGCCAAAAGATGGTGAGGAGAAGAAAGATAGAGTGCAACAAGGGAATCAAGAGCATGAAGGGAGGAATGTACCATGGGCGAGGGTTGAAGCCGAGCATAATAGAGGCAGGAAGATTGTGATGGAAAAAATAACCCTACACTAGTTGAAAAAACCAAAGGATCCAGCGTAAGTGACATGAGAAAAAATTATCAAATCATGTCGCCATAACTACACCTGTGTGAATGGCACGTTGAAGGAGATGGATCTGGTAATCGTACTTGTCAAGGTAAGTGAGTCGCGGGGTATAAAGCCTAAACATTAAGTAGTGGGATGTGACATGTGGGTAGCAAGGCATGTGGCCTGTCGAGTCCATCTTCCCACCTCCCTCCCTTGTGCATTCTTACATCTGTAAATGATCCCATCTAGGGCTTATTTTATATAATTATTATTAGTATTTGAAGTTTGTAATTCTTAGACATACATCATTAAATGCATTGAATTTTCCTATAGGTGTGCATTGTCTTCCTTACTATTTTTTGAGTTTTCAAGTTTGAAAATATTCAAATGCATTATATTAAATGAATAGGAAATATGTGTTTATATATATATATATATATATATATATATGGAATTAGTTATCCATTATTCAATATATCATTTAGAAAGAGTTTATGTGTCTTTCTTGTGTCAGAAATTGGGCATCTTTTGGCATTATGGGAATAGGCCACCCCTTCTAGAAAGGAAAGAAGTAGGAATTCACAAGTTAACCTCAAGAAACTTGTAATATTTCCCTCAAGGCCACAATTTTACCTCATAGTACTTGTGATCATGTCTTTTATTGGCTTGTTTGGCCATATTGTAATGTTTATTGGGTTTTAAGAGATGGAATGGAGGAAAAAAGGGTTTTCAAGTTTAAGGAATCTTTAAAAACACTTATTTAATGGAATATTGTTGTATCATTATGGTTTTGAATAATTTTAATATAATTTGATTTATTTCAATTGAATCCTTGAATAAAGAACTAATCAAGTCCCCCATACCTTAAAAGATTATGTATGTTCTACCTAAAAGAGTTTGAAATATTTTGTGAATGTTCCTAAGAGATCAGGTTATGCTTGTCATTTTTTTAATTGGTTGATACCATGGTTTAATGATGTTTTATTGTTCTCCTTGAAAGGAAAACATAATTGCCCCCTACCCCTTTGAGCACATGTGAATTATTTTCATAGTTAATTGTTGAGGATTGGGTGTAACCTAATGCGAAAAAAATAAAATAAAATTGTAAATAGTAAAAAAGGAATAACTTAAAATAAAATAGGTTGTGTCTCAAGACACTTTTACAACACTTAACCATAATTCATTATGATAAAAACATCACAATGCATATAGAACATGAACACCATGTTTGGAATTGATGTACAAAACACTTGATAATGACCCATCCAGTATGTTATTTATAGCCTCAAGATCTAACCAACTCCTTGTAATTAGAAGATGTTTTTCACATACAACTGTTAATGGTTAGATTTGACTCCATAAAATCAATGTTTTCTAGTCGACTCAACAAGGATGCTCAACTTGATCAACTACGTGCTCAAATTATAGTTGATTAATAGGTTGGTCAATCCATCAACCGACTGTCTTCGACTGATGATCAACTATCCAACCAAAAAGATTTTTTACTATTCGACCCACTGATGTAGACATCTGGTAACTCTCTTGATCCACCATTTCCAGATGTTGTTCAACCGACTGATCGACTGATTCAACGATAAGTGTGATGAACCATCATAATATCCATGACTATTCGACCCATTGATGTATATATCTAGTCAATCGCTTGGTCCATCGTTTCAGGATGTTGGTCAACCACCCGATTGACTAATTCCAGGAGAAGTGTGATGAACCATCATAATCTAAGGTTCAAACATTTACTATTTAACTAACATTAATGAATTTGATGATTTTTTTCAGGTATATGATTCTATTTTTGATGGATTATACAATGTTTTTTTCTTAAGGATATATGTGTGTACGTTTTAAGGCCTTGTGACCGTTTGAGTATCCATGCATATGAAAATAATGAGGAAAGAGGCCTTGTTGACGCTTGAATC
>JASDQU010372431.1:19000-43180 GCA_032191745.1 Picea mariana
CACCAAGTATACCCTATAAGAGATGATGAAGTCCTTGTAGACTGAGAAGAAATTGAGAGTAAGCCTGATCTCAGAAAGGATCAGATGAAGAGAAAACTTCTAGGACCAGAAGACAAATCGTAACTTCAGAGACTCCTAGGAGACATGAAATCTCCGGGATGATTCGCTTGTTTCAGTGACAAAGAAGGAAGCTAGTCAGAAAGACTAGGATATGGTTTCTTCCGTGAGATGAGAAGTCAATATTGACTTCCAATATTGATCTATACAGATCAAACGTGTTACAGATGTACAAAGCCTGATGTGTGTCCAGAGGATTCTCCCAGCAAAGGGGAGAAGACTATGACAAGACACTTATTGAAGAAATAGTTCCAGACAACCAGAACAACCATGATTCATATATAGTATGAGACGTAGGGGGAGAAATCCCCATATTTAAAATTGAGTGGCAGTTGGTGCAGTACACTAGTTGGGTCATGGAGACATGACTACAATGAAAGATAGAGTTACCTCCATGAAAGAAGAAGAGTTATCTTCAATATCAATTATTGAGCCACTCTTAGTTTCAGATGAAACTATTGTTGTGATAGAATAAAAGGAGTTACTCTCAAATTTTAGTAGCCACAGTGAGAATGAAGCAGTCATTCTCAGCCTCAGAGAAGTTGCAGGTGCAGAATCCCAGATTCCATAAGGAACAGTTGTAGAGAGAGTAGAGGACATACTCCCAGACAGTGAGTCAGATAGTGCATTACAGAAAGCACATAGAGCCATCACATGTTTGTGAAAATTGAGTTGTTGCTGAGCACGTGTACCAGATTGGTACAATGTAATGAGAAAAATTGATTTGAAGATTGAAGATAGAAAGACTCATGTCTGTCAGTTGAAGAAGGATATGTACATGTTGAAGCAAGCTCCTACAACTTGATATGACAGAATTGACAGTTTGCTGACGAGCTTGGGATTTACCAAGAGTAAATCTAATTATAATCTCTACTTCAAGGTTATGAATGATGAGCCGGTGATATTGTTGTTGTATGTGGATGACTTATTCTTGATTAGAGAATAAAATCTCATCACTGAATGTAAGAAGAAGCTCGTTGCAGAATTTGAGATGAAAGACCTTGGCCTAATGCATTATTTCTTAGGTCTTGAGGTATGGCAGATTCCAGAGAGATTCTTCCTTAACCAAGGGAAGTATGCAGTCGAAATCCTAAAGAGATTCAACATGTTGAAGTGCAAGTCCATGAATACACCCATGGAAACGAAGCTGAAGCTACTAGTCGACACTTCATCAGAATTGATTGATGCCACACTGTATAGACAGATCATTGGATCACTGATGTACCTGACGAACACCAGAACAGATATTTTTTTTGTCGTGAACACTTTGAGTCAGTTTCTGGTAGAACCCAGACATGTTCACCTAGTTGCTGCAAAACATGTGATGATGTACCTTAAGGGTACATTAGATTGTGGTCTCAACTATGATGGAGATCGTGATTTCACACTGAGTGGGTACATTGATTCAGATTGGGCAGGAAGTGTCTCTGTCAAGAAGAGCACTTAAGGATGTTGTTTCAGTTTGGGATCAGCCATGATCTCATGGCATAGTAGGAAGAAATCCAGCATTTCTCCCAGTACAGCAGAAGCAGAATACATTGTTGCGTGTTCTGCCAGCTGCGAAGCTATATGGATTTGAAAGTTGTTGACTAATCTATTCGACCTAGAGATGGAAGAAACCACGATCCTATGTGACAACCAGAGCTGCATAAAGATGATAGAGAATCCTGTATTCCATGATAAGTCGAAACACATAGAGATCTGATACCATTACATCCATGACATGGTGCAAAGAAGAGCCATAAAGCTCCAGTACGTTAGCATGGATGAACAGGTTGTGGATGTGTTGACCAAGCCTCTATCTCGTGTAAAGTTTGAGCACTTTCAAGATAAGTTTGGTATAGTCCGAAAGGACCTCCCTCAAAAGGGGGAGTAGTGTTGAGATATGTCAAGCTACTACTGTGCTTCCAGCTTAATTGTTGTGATGTAAAGCCAGTCTAGTTCTGTGCTTCCAGCTTAAATGTTGTGGTGATATATGCCTAGAACTGTGCTTCCAACTTAATTGTTGTGATGTAAAGCCAGTGTAGTTATGTGCTTCCAGCTTAAATGTTGTGGTGAGATATGCCTAGTACTGTGCTTCCAGCTTAATTTTTGTGACGTAAAGTCAGTCTATTACCATGCTTCTAGCTTAATTGTTGTGACGTAAAGCCAGTCGAGTATTGTGCTTCCAGCTTAATTGTTGTGACAAAAATCCAGTCGAGTATCGTGCTTCCAGCTTAATTGTTGTGACATAAATCCAGCCTAGTACTGAGCTTCCAGCTTAATTGTTGTGATGTAAATCCAATCTAGTATTGTGATTCCAGCTTAATTGTTGTGTTTCCAGCTTAATTTTTGTGGTGTTTCCAGCTTAAATGTTGTGGTGTTTCCAGCTTAATTGTTGTGTGGTGTTTTCTATCTTAACTTTTGTGATGATGTGTCAGCTTAATTGTTGTGATGATGTGTCAGCTTAATTGTTGTGATGTATTGCCAGCCTTGTGTTGTGTTTCCATCCTCGTGCTATGATGATGTGTTTCCATCCTTTGTGTTGTGATATTGTTTCTTTTGATGTTGTATCAGCCTTGTGTTGTTATTGATGATGAGGATGTATTAGTGTTACACTAATCCATGTCGATGCAGTTGATGATGATGATGCCACTTCATCTCCTGAGTTCTTGTTGTAGTTGATGATGATGATGCCACTTCAGCCTCTTGCTGAAGATGATGATGATGATGCCACCTCAGCTCCTGAGTTCTTGTTGAAGAAGATGATGATGATGATGCCACCTCAGCTCCTGAGTTCTTGTTGAAGAAGATGATGATGATATTATTTCAGCTTTAATGTTGAAGATGATGATGATGTTATCTTAGCCTCATACCGATGAGGATGATGATGTTGCTCCAACCTCTGTGTTGTGTTGATGATGAGAAAAACTTTCGATGATTTATAGATATGCCAGTCAGTGTTACAAGATGATATCGATGATGTTGTTCTCTCACCCACCTGGTGTTGTTGAAGATGTTGTCCTCTCTCTCGCCTGATGTTGTTGTAGAATACCCTTCTTGTTAAGGGGGGGTGTTGAAATAATGTAACTGCAAAGTGTATTCTAATTATTATTGTTGTATTATTCATTAGATCAATCCCCTATTGCGGATTGATCATGTCGGCTATTGTAAAATACCAAATCCCCTTTTGTGGATTGGTCAAAACATAATTGTAATATAAGAATTCGGCCCCAGAATATATTAAAGGTGGTTATAACCACTCAGAAGAAGAAGTTGTCCCTTCCAGTAAAGAGACACCTCCATCCACACATGTCAGAGTTGTATAAATAAGAAAGCTAGTGCCTCATTTACACACACACTCACTTGTTCATTGAGGAGCCAGTTTTAGAGCTACAGTTGGAGAAGAGAGAGAGAGAGAGAGGCGCATTCTTGGGAGAGGACCTTCTATATTTGTTTGAGTTATCTCTTGGCATTCTATTGGCTATCTATAATAAGGAAGTTTTGTTGGGTTTTCTCCCCCATGAGGGTTTCCAAGGATAAATGATGTGTCTCTTATGATTGTGTATTTTTCAGTGATCATATCTTATGCTATTGAACTCTAATAATAGCTTAAACCTTAACATATTCTTCTTCCATGGATTCTTATATAGATTTATTGAAATCCATCGTCTCATCGAAGGTTACGTATCTGTTGACTTCAATCTTATGCTGTTCTGGAATATAGATTATGTAGTCTTTGGAGGATTCACTATATCCAACAAATATGCCCTTCTTTCCTGAGGGTTCTAGCTTCTTCCTTTTATCCTTGGGGATATGAATGTAAACACGACACCCAAATATTCTTAAATGTTCCACATTAGGTTTCTTTCCTGAGAAAGCATCTTCTGGAGTCATATCCTTCAATACACGGTGGGGACTTATGTTCTTAACATATATTTTTGTCATGATTGCTTCTCCCCATAGATGCATGGATAAACCTTGATCATTCATTAGTGCCTTCACGGTTTCTTCAATGGATCTATTCTTCCTTTCTGCTACACCATTTTGTTGAGGATTATGAGGAACGGTTAGCTCCCTCCTAATCCCTATTGATTTGCAAAAGGAAACAAATTCCTTGGATGTGTATTCTCCTCCATTATCTGTTCTCAAAGTCTTGATTTTCTTGCTTGTGAGGTTTTCTATTTCTTCCTTGAATTCTTGAAACTTGCTAAAAATTTCATCCTTCGTCTTCAAGAGATATAACCAAGTATTTCATGAGTAATCATCTATGAAGGTTACATAATAAAGAGAACCTCCTAGAGATTTGATTGGCATCGGACCGTAAACATATGAATGTATTAGATCTAGGATTTCCTTAGATCTATTATCACTACTTGAGAATGGTTTCTTAACATTTTTACCAAGTGCACATTCTATGCAAATTCCTTCATATATAAATTGTAGTTATGGTATTCCTTGAACCATTTTCTTGAGGAAAGGTAATGCTTGATAGTTAATATGAACATACATTCTATGCCAAAGTTCATTGGGATTGACTCATTATGTACAAGAGCTTCATCATTTCATTCTAGTAGTCTATATAATCTACCTTCATGAGTTCCAATAACTCTAGCATTCTCTATGTTGGAGTCTCTAGACCAAGATAGTACTTCACCATCTACAAAGGCTATTCTATTTCCTTTATCTTCTAAGCAAGAGATAGATACAAGATTCTTTTCTAAACCAGGTACATATAAGACACTACTCAAATGAACATTGTTACCTGATTCTAATTTGATGGAGGCTTGACCAATTCCTTTGATTGGATAGGTGTTCTTGTCTCCAAGTTCTACTTTGTGAGATGTCTTCTTTTCATTCAGACTGGAGAGTCTGACCTCGTTTCTTGTCATGTGCCTGGAATCTCCACTGTCAATTATCCACATGTCATCTTCAAGAGTTACTGTAAGAGTTGAATAGTGTAGATGATCTTCCTTTTCATTCATGATTTATGTTGACTGATAGTTGGTCAAAATTTGACTTTTACTGGTCAAATGTTAACTTTGATTGGTCAAATGTTGACTTTGACCCAAAATTTCAACCTTGACATTTTTTCCTTCTGAGAGTGCCAATAGGTGCATTGGACTAAGGCACACTGGGATATCCTTTCCTTGGTCAAAACATTCCATCATAAGGTGTTGGGAAAAAGGTGTAGTGATGTAGACCCCCTATTTCTCCTTAGGGTTGCACGACCTCCCGATCAGGATCTCTGAATTCCAGAGCCGAAGAAGCTCTCCTGGTTCCGAACTGGAACCTCCGACACCAAGTCCACAGGCCCTTATCTGAGTTTTCCCCGTGCAAACCAACACTAGGCACGAGTCTTCACTCCACGTGACCGCAGGTGCGACCACGAGCTTAACTCAAACAGGCGCATCGTGGTTTGCGACTCTGGGGTTCCCAATACAACGATTCCTTTGCTCCTCCAAGTCCCAAAAACCTGGTGAGGGCTAATGGAGATTAGCTCCTCCCTTTCCCCGGCTCACGTGACCACAAACCTAACCACAGGATGCTTCGGGCTTCTCCAAGTCACGAAAGCCAAAACACTTCCCTGTTGTGGATCGATGACTTTAAGTCTCCAAGATCCAACAACTTGAATCCTTTTGGGGTTTCGTAGGTCAAGAGTCTCGACTCTTACCTCTTGTATTCTCGGTCGCCGAAATGCTGATACACCTCCATGCTGCAGATCGACAGCTCCCAACCTCTGAAGATCTGACGGTCTGGGTCCTTTCGGGGTTTCGTGGGTCAAGAGTCCCGACTCTTACCTTTTGTATCCCTGGTCGCCAAAATGCCAATACACATCCACGCTACGGATCGACGACTCCCAACCTCCGAATATCCAATGGTCTGGTTCCTTTTAGGGTTTCGTGGGTCAAGAATCCCGACTCTTACCTTTTGTATCCCAAGTCGTCGAAATGTCGATACACCTCCACGTTGCAGATCGATGGCTCCCAACCTCCGAAGATCCGACGGTCTGGGTCCTTTCAGGGTTTTGTGGGTCAAGAGTCCCGACTCTTACTGTTTGTATCCTCGGTTGTTGAAATGCTGAAAGCTTCAGGCATTCGATCAATGGCTCACAATGCCCCTTGAGATCCACGACCTCAATATTACCCTCATGAATCGTTATTTCGTGATTCGGGGTTTCAGGAGTCAAAGACCTCTGTCCTCCCAACTTGCAATACCCGAGATCACGAAGTGGACCAACGGTCCAGATCTTCCTGGGATCGATGGCTATTATCCCTCCTGAGCTTCGTACATTGAGAAGTCGTCGCCGCTAACCTCCTTGCAGCTCCACTTTATCCAACGGCCTACGGGGTTTCGGCATTTCTCCTCGAGGACTCTCCACCGTCCGTTCAGATCTTCGAGATTATCCATCCTGGATATGTGCAGTGTTAAATCTTGCGCATCTATCTTGGATCCGACGATCACTGAGTCTCCTTCGCGACCCAACGGTCGACAACATTCCTCCCTCTGAACGTTTTGATCTCTTAGACTTAGAAAATTTTCTAAGTCCCGAAGGCTCGACCTTCATTTCTCCTGGGAGATGGATTTCCTAGATCTCGATAATGCTTCTCTGAAATGTTATTCCTCCTGATCTTTGCCTAGTGAAGACCTTGACTCCCCTCACACTACTTGCGTCAAAGGGATTTCGATAACTCAGATCCAAAGGATTTCTCCTAGATAAATTCCTCCCGATCTCCTGGAGCTCTCTTCTTACTTGATGCACACCTTGCAGAGCTTCAATGAAGAGAAACAATTGAAACTGGAAATTAGCAATCGCAGTTCCCTTCTCCCCTACAGAGATTCATTCACTTGCTTACAAAACACAAGAATAACAGAGATTTCAAACGCAATCACACACCATGCATTTGGATCAATTTTCCCTATATTATATTCACAAGTGTCAAAATGGCTACAAAACATATTCTGATTACAATAGCTTTAAAAGCTTGAGGCTTTTGGTAACTTGCAGTCCCCTTACACTACTCTCTCCTATCTTGCAGCTAACATAATCTGTTCATACGAAAACTCTATTTAACTGAAAGATATTTCTAGGGTTTCCCCTGCCTACTCATCTACTCTAAGATTTAATCTATTGGCTAACTTAGACCAATGGCATTCCAGAGCCATAGTGAGAACTTCTGCTCCACTTTCAATTTTCAAAACGTGCCTCAAAGAGTAAAATTCGGCACTAGTTCAAGCGTGCTTCCAAAGGTAAATTTTGACACTGAGTTAAGTTGGACTTCAAAATCGGTTGTAGTTGCTAACATTGAAGTTCTGGAAGAACTCCCACGTGCTAAGTGGTCCTGCTTCTGTGTGCTTGCCAATGATGCTCCTGCATCATACTCCCCTTGGAAAAATTTCATGGACTCCTGTCCATGAGCTCCCCTACTGATTTTCCCTACTTTTAGATAGCAACTTTGTTTTCCCAACTGGCATCTTCGACTGGGTGTCCCTTCCATTTGAAAAGATACTCAAAATAGGTTTTCCTTCTGGTCTTCTTGCCAATCCTCTGATCAACAATTTTCTCCATCTGTGGCTTTTCTGCCAAAGGCATCTATTTCTCCCACTGAATCTTTCCTTGGTCTTCTGGCCCTTCTGTGTCATCTTTCCTGTAAGGATACAGGCCTGAAACATTGAATATGGGCAAAATGACCACACCATCTGGCAGCTCAATCTCATAGGCATTTGCATCAAACTTCCTCAAGATCTTACAAGGTCCTATCTTTTTCATCTTCAACTTATTGTATGTTCCCCTCGAGAATCTTTCCTTCCTAAGATGCGCTAAAACCTTATCTCCTACTTCAAATTGAAGTTCCCTGCAATGTTGATCATCTCTGTCCTTGTATTTCTGGTTAGAGCTCTCCAACTGTCCTTTGATTTGGTTATGGAGTTTCTCCATCCCCGCAGCAAAATCCTCTGCTCCAGCGCTCCTGATCTCACCCTATTCCAAGTCTCTCAACTCAAATACTCCCCTTGGTTGCATTCCATATAGTATTTGGAATGGGTTCCTTCCAGTGCTCCTGTTTGATGAATCGTTGTATGCAAATTCTGCTTGTGGCAGAATCTGATCCCACTGACTACGATGCTCAGTGACTAAACTCCTCAACAAGTTTCCCAAACTTCAGTTTACCACTTCAATCTGCCCATCTGTTTGAGGGTGATAAGTTGAGCTGAAAGAAAAATATGTCCCCAACTTCTTCCACAATGTTCTCCAAAAGTGACCAACAAATTTTGTGTCTCTGTCTGAGACAATGCTCCTGGGTAGGCCATGAAGTCTCACAACTTCCTTGAAAAACAGAGTTGCAACATGTCTTGCATCACTGGTCTTCTGGCATGGGATGAAATGTGCCATATTTGAAAACCTATCCACCACCACAAATATAGAATCAAATCCCCTTTGTGTTCTTGGTAACCGCAACACAAAATCCATGCTTATTGCATCCCAGGGCCTCTCTGGTATTGGAAATGGTTGATACAATCCAGTGTTCTATCTTTTCCCCTTTGCATGTTGGCGATTCTACATTTCTTCACAAACTTTATGACCTATGTTCTCATACCCAGCCAGTAGTATGAACTGCTCAATTGTGCAAACTTTTTATCATGGCCGAAATGTCCATCCAATCCCCCACTATGCTTCTCTTTCAGAAGGTTATCCCTCATTGAGCATTTTGGTATGCACAACTGATTTCCTCTGAACAACAACCCTTCCTAAATCATGTACTCTATCCACTAACTTCTATATTTCAACATAGGGTTTGTACATGCTTCATATGCTTCCTTGAAGTTTGTATCATCACAATACATATCCTTAAGGTGTTCAAATCCCAAGGTCTTCACCTGGAATTCCTGTAGAATTAAACATATCCTGCTTAACGCATCAGCAACCTTGTTAACATTCCCAACAATATGTTTTATGACAAGAGTAAAATTTTGCATAAATTCAATCGATTTTGCATGCCTCTGATTCAGTTTTTCCTATCTAGTTATGAACTACAAAGCTTGGTTATCGCTATATAGGACAAATTCTTGTGGGACAAGGTAATGCCTCCATTTCTTCAAGGCTTGAATTATGGCATAAAACTCCTTGTCATATGTGGAATACTTCCTCTTGGTTTCGTTCAATTTCTCACTGAAGTAGGCAACAAGTCTGTTATCCTGACTCAAAACTGCTCCTATTGCAACTTCACTTGCATCACATCTTACCTGAAATGTCTTCTCAAAATTCAGCAAGATCAAAATGGGTCGTTCTGTTATCTTCTCCTTCAGTATATTGAAGCTCCTTTCGGCCTCCTCTGTCCATTTAAAGGACTTGTGTCACTTCTTCACTGTATCCATCATTGGCGCACAAATTCCACTAAAGTCTCTAATGAACTTCCATGGAAGCTCCTTACCTCAAACATGCTTCTTGGTGACAGTCATTCTCTGATCGCTTTCACCTTCTCTGGATCCATCTTCCATTCATTCGAAGAGATCACAAAACCCAAGTAAATGAGCTATGTCTTCATAAAAGAGGATTTCTCCAGATTTATCAGCAGCTTCTCCTGATGTAGCCTCCTCATTACTAATGTTAGGTGCCTCAAATGCTCCTCTTTAGTCCTGCTAAATATCAGTATATCATCCAGATATACAACTACGAATTTGCCAATGAAATCTTTCAGAATTTCGTTCATCAGCCTCATAAAAGTGCTCGGGGCATTCGTTAATCCAAATGGCATAACCAGCCACTCGTATAGACCTTTGGTTGTCTTAAAGGTTGTTTTCCATTCATCACCTTCTCTCATCCTGATCTAGTGATATCCACTTTTTCGGGTCTATTTTAGAAAAGAAATTTGCCCCACTTAAGCAATCCATTAAGTCATCCATTCTTGGTAAAGGAAATATGTACCTGATGGTGATCTTGTTGATGGCTCTCGAGTCTATGCACATTCTCCATCCTCCATCTTTCTTCAGACTCAGTACAGTTGGCACTGCACATGGACTCAAGCTCTCCCTGACCAAACCCTTGTCTAACAGCTCCTGGACTTAGCTCTTCACTTCCTCATTCTCTCAAGGTGTCAACCTATATGCTCCTTTGTTCGGCAAAGTTTCTCTTGGTATCAAGTCAATATGGTGATTGATACTTCTGACAGGTGGCAATGAGTTAGGTAGCTCATCCACCACTATGTCAACGAAATTATCCAACAGTTCCTGAACTTCCTTAGGCAAATCATCCAGTGATGTTCTTGTAAGGATAACTTTGGGTTTCCTTACCACAGTGAAATGCATCTCTTGTTCGTCCTTGAATTCCTTCAGGAGTTCCTTCCCACTCATGAGAAGTATGCTTGTGCTGGACTCCTCTTTCACTCTTTTCTCCTCCATTGGCAGCAACATGTGTGTCCTACCATTTTTCTCTAATGTATATGTATTCTTCCTTCCATCATGAATGACATTTTTGTCACTCTGCCACGGTCTTCCCAACAGGGTATGGCATATGTCCATGGGAATTACATCACATAGGATTTCGTCTTTATAACCTCCTATCTTAATTGCAACTAAGCATTGTTTAGTAATCATTACCTGGTGTCCTTTTTGCAACCATGAGACTTTGTATGGCTTTGGGTGTGCAGTTGTCTTCAGCTCCAATTTCTCCACCATCTCTGTGGATACTAGGTTGTCAGTGCTCCCACTGTCAATGATCACCTTGCATACTTTGTCCTTAGTCTTGCAAGCCATCCTGAAGAGACTGTTTCTCTGCATTGGCTTTTCAATTTCTGCCTCTGGTTTCAAGAGAACTTTTATCAACATTGGGGATGCTCCATCCTCTGCTCCTTCTGCTTCAACATCTCTCCGCTGTGCTTCTGAAACGTGAGCTTCTCCTCCTTGCTTCTTCTTCTCGGGACATTCCCAAGACATGTGCTCTGTCATTCCAAAGGCATAGCACCTCACTCCTCCTCTGCCTCTTCCTCTAGAAGAGTTTCTTCCACCATTCTGTCTTCCTCAGGAACTTCCTCCTCATTTTGAGTGATTGTGTGGTTTCTCAACCTCATCCTTAGGTTGATGTGTTTTGTCCCGGTTAAACCCCTTGCTTTTGCTTGGGACCGAGATTTTAACTCTTCCTCGTTGGTTTTGTTTTCTAGTCATCTTCTCCTCTGCCTTTAGTGCAAACTGATAAGCATCCTCCACGGTCTTGACTGACATCATGTCAAGCTTGTCCTAGATCTCATATCTCAAGCCATTCATATATCTGGTGACTTTTTCTTCATCGCTCTCCCTTTGTCCAGTTCGGATGTTCAGCTTATGGAACTCCTCGGTGTACTCCTTAACTGTCATCCCTTTCTGTTTCAGGTTCTGTAGCTTCCTAAACAGGTTGATCCGATAGTTTTTGGGTATGAATTTAGCCTTCAACTTGGCTACCATTCTGTCCCAACTCTTTATCCTCTATTTTCCTTTACTTCTCCTCTCAGCCTACAGTTCGTCCCACCACAGTGTTGCATGCCCTTTTAGCCTGGTGACTGCCTGCTTCACCTTCTTCTCCTCATCAACATCTTCATAGTCGAAGTGTTTTTCCATGGACCTTATCCAGTCCAATAGTTCTTCAGCGTCTAGATTTCCCTCACACATCGGGACCTCTATCTTAGCTTTGTCTCCCAATCTGGCAACTGCTCTCAACAAACGTTCTTCTGTAGCTTCTTCTTCTGTAGCTTCTTCAACCTCAACCTCCTCACTTTCTGCATCACTGACGTCTCCCGCGTCAGGTGCTCTTCTCTGTGTTGCTTCCATTGTTTCCAATCTAGCGCGAAGCTCTCGCATCTCCCTCTCTACAGCACAGTTGGCTAAAGGCGATTCTCGTCTCCTTGGCGGCATTATGATGACTATCTGTCACACACAAAGTACAGCTCTGATTTCTCTGTCTCTTTCTTTTTCTCTTTCACCTGAAGTCTACAGACGAAGGATCAGCTCTGATACCACTTGATGCAAACGCCCTATTTCTTCTTAAGGTTGCACGACCTCCTGGTCAGGATCTCTGAATTCCAAAGTCGGAGCGGCTCTCCTAGTTCCGAACTGGAACCTCGTACACCAAGTCCACAGGGCCTTATCTGCGTTTTCCCCATGCAAACCAACACTAGGCACGAGTCTTCACTCCACATGACCACATGTGCGACCACGAGCTTAACTCAAATAGGCGTGTCACGGTTCGCAACTCTGAGGTTCCTAATACAATGAGTCCTTGGCTCCTCCAAGTCCCAAAAACCCAGTGAGGGCTAATGGAGATTATCTCCTCCCTTTCCCCAGCTCACGTGACCACAGGCACGCGACCACAAACTTTACCACAGGGCACTTCGGGCTTCTCCAAGTCACGAAAGCCGAAACACTTCCCTATTGTGGATCGACGACTCTAAGTCTCCAACATCCGAAGGCCTAAATCCTTTCGGGGTTTCGTAGGTCAAGAGTCCCGACTCTTACCTCTTGTATTCTCGGTCGCCAAAATGTCGATACACCTCCACGTTGCAGATCGACGGCTCCCAACCTCCGAAGATCCGATGGCCTAGGTCCTTTCGGGGTTTCGTGGGTCAAGAGTCCTGACTCTTACCTTTTGTATCCCTGGTCGCCGAAATGTCGATACACCTCCACGCTGCAGATCGACGGCTCCAAACCTCTGAAGATCCGACGGTCTGGGTCCTTTCAGGGTTTCGTGACTCAAGAGTCTCGACTCTTACCTTTTGTATCCCCAGTCACCGAAATGTCGATACACCTCCACGCTGCAGATCGACGTCTCCCAACCTCCAAAGATCCGATGTTCTGGGTCCTTTCAGAGTTTCGTGGGTCAAGAGTCCCGACTCTTACCTTTTGTATCCCCGATCATCGAAATTTCGAAAGCTTCAGGTGTTCGATCAATGGCTCACAATGCCCCTTGAGATCCACGACCTTAATCTTACCCTCACGAATCGCTATTTCGTGACTCGGGGTTTCAGGAGTCAAGGACCTCTGTCCTCCCAAATTGCGATACCCGAGATTGCGAAGTGGACCAACGGTCCATAACTGCCTGGGATCGATGGCTATTATCCCTCCTGAGCTTTGGACATCGAGAGGTCCTCGCCGCTAACCTCCTCGCAGCTCCACTTTATCCAATGGCCTACGGGGTTTCAGCGTTTCTCCTCGGGGACTCTCCACCATCCGTTTAGATCTTCGAGATTCTCCCTCTTGGATATGTGCAGTGTTAAATCTTGCGCACCTGTCTCGGATCCGATGATCACTGAGTCTCCTCTGCGACCCAACGGTCGACAATGTTCCTCCCTCTGAACTTTTGATCTCTTAGACTCAGAAAATTTTCTAAGTCCCAAAGGCTCGACCTTCATTTCTCCTGGGAGATGGATTTCCTGGATCTTGATAACGCTTCTCTGAAATGTTATTCCTCCTGAGCTTTGCCTGGTGAAGGCCTCGACTCCCCGCGCACTCCTTGCGTCAGAGGGATTTCGATAACTCAGATCCAAGGGATTTCTCCCTGAAAAATTCCTCCCGATCTCCTGGTGCTCTCTTCTTGCTCGATGCACACCTTGCAGAGNAATAGCTTTGAAAGCTTGAGGCTTCTGCTAACTTGCAGTCCCCTTACACTACTCTCTCCTATCTTGCAGCTAACCTAATGTGTTCATACGAAAACTCTATTTAACTCATAGGGATTTCTAGGGTTTCCCCTGCCTGCTCATTTATTCTAAGATTTAATCTACTGGCTAACTTAGACCAGTCGCATTCCAGAGCCATAGTGGGAACTCCTGCTCCGCTTGTGATTTTCAAAACGTTCCTCAAAGAGTAAAATTCGGCATTAGTTCAAGCATGCTTCCAAAGGTAAATTCTGGCACTGAGTTAAGGTGGATTTCAAAATCGGTTGTAGCTGCTAACGTTGAAGTTCTAGAAGAACTCCCACGTGCTAAGTGGTCCTGCTTCTGCGTGCTTGCCAACAATGCTCCTGCATCATGTAGGGTTTTGCAACTGCACCTGCTAGAAACCCTAGCGACGGTGCTTCAATAACTCCACCTACTAGAAACCCTAGCGGCAGTTCTTCAACGAGATTTATAATGTATGGCTTATCTTCCATCTAGTGGTTTATACGGACTAAAGGAGGTGTGGGCCCATAACCTATTAGAATATAAGAGATGTGCTCATTTTCACCATAGACAATATAGCAATATTGTCACCCAACCATAGGCACAAAGGCCACCCTCGAGCACCTTTAACCTTGACAGATAGAATGATTCTGGAAGCTAACCAAGGTAGTGTACCTTTCTCTCCAAGTCTAGCATACCAAACAACAATATCCAAAGATCAAGCAAAAATTCCAAACCATAACCCAAGACAAAGTCACTACTGCAACAGTTGCAGTTCTGCACCAGTCATGTGCAGCTCTAGTCCTTATGCAGTTGTGTGTGAGTGAGTCCAAAATGAGCTCTAGCGCCCTCTATTTATACTGCTCCAACTCACCTGATTGGGCCAACTTCTCTTTCTAGAGACTAATAACTCAATATTAATTAATTTCTTGAGCTGGCTTGTCTTCTAGGGTTATTATCTAACGTTTTAGGGCTTCTCTTGCTTCCCGAAATATTCTAGTCTCGTCAAGGTTACACGTAGAGGTTAATATCTCCCGCAACTACCATAATATCAACAATGTCATCATAAAATGAAGGCCAGCGTTAAGGATCTAGGTCACTGCGTCCAAGGTGGAGGGAGTTGCATCTCGTCTCTACATGATATCCAACTGTCAATTGTTGCAATGTGCTCAATCCAGTGAGTAATAAGCCCTAGGGTATACTTTCCATCCTGTGGGCTTTCAACCCATATGTCCATCATCCAAGGTCCAAAATATGTGAGAACTCATGTTGGAAGGTGCCAAGTCATTAGGTGACTCACTACTTTGCATCACACGTGCAAAAGTCTTGCAATAAGGACACAACGTTCTAGGTGAAATCCTAGGACGTCCCTCAAGAACCATGTCAGGGCCATCCAAATCTAAATAGAATATAAGACAAGGTAAACCAATGTTCATAAGAGATATTAGTCCTTGAGTCACGCAAAGTAAGTTGTTACTTAAGATACAAGCCATGTGAACAATTCACCTCAGTATCCCCTTCAAGCATCACATCGACTCAAGACTTTATGTGAGTTGGCAAGTTTGAATATGAGAGGACCTTCATCCAACCCTATTAGGTGTTCCAACCAAGACAATGAAAGAAAAAGACCCAAGTAGAGGGATAGGTCCTGAGGGAAATAATGAAATAAAAGAATCCTTCAAGAGTAAGTGTGATAGTGGTATGAGTTGGGCTTACTTCATGGCTTATGGTGTCATTCAATCCATTTCTATGAGTGCCTCTATAGAGGGAGCGCTTGTTGCTTGAGATACCCTTTCCTCGGTACTTTTTGCATTTCAAACCCCTTAATTTCCTTTTGATACCCATTCATTATTTTGCAAGTCCCCTTTATAGGTTTCAAGCTTTTATCTTTCATTTTCTTACTGGGCTAAAGTCTTGTTATAGATGTGCATTCAGTGCATCAGGACAAGGGGCAATTGCCATTAGAGAGGGTAGATCTCAAGCTAGTCTGTGGCTTTTATAGGTGGTCTTTATCATTTTTACATAGCATATATACAGCAACTCCATCAACCTCTGGGCCTTCAACCCCTTCTCATGAGAGAATAGACCATGACCCATTACCGAAATTTAGTACATAGTGATAGGCTCCAAGATGGAAAGTGTTAAGTATGGCAGGGAATGAAACGTTACCCTTGTGAGGGGGCCCCTGGTAGTACCCCTTTTCCCTGGGCGGTGACAACACAAGATTAGGGCACAGACGTTGAACACCAAGGTGAAACAAGACAACAAACATAACTTCTCGGGCCAGTGATCCATTATCCAACTTCAACCAATGATCCACATCCACATGTCCAATCAATTAAGCACAACACTTTGCATGAAAGAAAGACTAACATACCTCATGGTGATGTTGGCTTGCCATCTCCCATACACTGATTTGTCTGGATGTGATGAGCTTGGTTGATCTGTAGTTGTAAGAGGCAATCTAAGGGGGGTTATTGGGTTGTCATATGTGGACACAATGATCATCATCATGGTCGGGATCATTGTCTCCATTGTGGGCCATGAGACATGATCTCCTCTAATTATCCCTAGGCATGGGGGGGTAACAGTGTCAAAGGAATCAACATTAGATGCAAAATACCTTGTTCGTGAGAATCTATAGGTGTTGGACATGTGGAGTTGTCTCTTGAGCACTATATAAATCTCCATAAGAATAAGTTAGTGGAATTTTGTACATAGGAAATCCCCGTAATTTTCACCTCCACTCCTTTCCAATCAACCATTAGCAATATTTTTGAAGGGTTCACAATGGACTATAACCAACTGCAGTCATTGTCGATACCTTCCAAATTGAAGCAATCCTTTGCAACGGTTTTTATTAACTTGAAGAAGTGATCCCCTGTCAATCTTTGTTTAGTAACTCCCTAATCCATGCCTCTAGGATTAACGATTCAATTTTGATCCTCAAATACTCCCAAAGGTCTCCCAAGCACTCTACCATTGCCGCAAATATAAGATAATAGAATCTAGGCTCTTCCAGACACGAGGGAGAGTATGTGAAGGAGTGCCATCTTTGTTCCTTTCTACCGCTCCATTAACCCTTACAAATATTGCAGATCTCCTCTTGTGAATGTTACAAAACTAAAAAATAATCATGTGATTATTTCTTCGGAGCACTAAATGACATGATTGAGGAACAATCCCCTCAATCTCCCACCTGCCTCCTAAAGTTTATGCACATGGCATCAAATTGGAGTGCATTGAAATTCAATATCCAAGTCTCACGAGTAACCCAACCCTTAGGGTGTAGAATTGACTTATTCACATCTTCAATGAGCATGACATGCCATCCCATTTGTTGGAGCTGCCCTTGTTTTAGTTTTTACCCTTCACAATTTTCAATCTTTGATACTTGAAATCTAAAGATGGCCTTTTGATTTCCCCCCCCCCCAAAACTTTGAAAACTCTGCAACCTTGTCGAATAAGTAGCGATGCTTTTTCTACCCCCAAAACAAGTCCACTTTTGTAAGAAAGTTCGCTCTTTTTGTTTTATTTCGGGATCTCGCAAGTCGGATACCTTAATCCTTGAGTTCACACGTCCCGAGTCCCGAAGCGGTGAAGTCGTTTTCAATTTTCTCCCGAGGCTTTAACTAGGGTAAAATCTTTTAACCCATGATTCGATGTCATTGGGGTTTCGCGCCTTGGCGTTCGTCAAACCCAAGTTTTTATTTTTACAGCCCTGAGAACCAAGAACACGAGGTACCTTTTGTGATAACTCTGGTCAAGGATTAAAGGCAAAAAGCTAACCATGGTTAAATCTATTCTCGGCGTCTCGCCACTCGGCACTATCTTTTCGAAAGTTACGGCGTCTAAAACCCTGACTCACGAAGTCGCGACGTAATTATAACAAGATTAATTAGTCGCCTAATCTAAAGATTTTATTTCCCTTAAATGAGTCTTAATTATCGCCATCCCGCTATTTCGCGACTCGGCATATAAATCTCTCAGGAACTTGTCTTCAAAGTTCCAAGTCACGATATGGCAAATAAAATGATTATGAAATTAATGATGCTCCAAATCGCGATTACTGTTAATTAAACCAAAATCGGCCCTCGCAGTCTCGCGAGTTGAAGACTAAAAAATTTAAAAGGAAATCCACGATACAGCGAACAGCGAGAAAGTTATTAACGTTGCTAAGTTTTGATAATTTAAAAATAAAACGAGATACGTCCCGCGCATCGAGACTTGCACGTTTTCCGAGGTAGCTATTTTCTCTCCATACCCCGACTGACTATCAAACCGCCAAAATTTATGACATTAATGGGAAGATAAGGTAAATCTATGTGTAAGATCGGATTTTTACGGCATAAGTTTATTGCTAATTTCGAATTGACAGGCTTGTTCTGAAAGGTACCGTTTTTTCAAAATATATACAAGAAGCTACGTTTCATTACACATTTTTTCATAGCATGCGGAGCTCATCGTTTCTGAGTTAACTATTGTCTGCATGTATACACAATTCTATCGAAGGAGAGAGAAAACGCAAACTGCGGGCATGGCTCCACAGAAAGCAGCAAAGGCGAATGTCGAAGTCACGAGACAGGGCTCAGATAATGCCACTGATACTTCACCCCGTAGTGTTGAGTCGATCCCTAACTGGTCATTTGTATCAAATGTTCTGCAAGCAGAATTGGTAGATTACTCAGATGATTCTGACGACATCGAAGTCGAAAAGGATAATCTACACACCAAGTACAAGATAATCATCCAATCCGGGATGCACAGAGTAGCAACCAGGCCACGGTTGCTTCCGTATTACGACATGATTCGGTGGGCGTTGGACCATGTAGACTTAACTACCAGGACGATTATCAACAGCCAGGACGATCATCAACAACCAACAAGTTACTGTTGGGACTTTTAGGCCCGAGCATATACAAACCATGTACAAGCTACCTTTGACGTCTGAATATACATATGGTGCCGAGTTCCTGGAGGAATTCAAAGAGAAAGAGTGCACCCATTACGACAAGACCATGCCCGGTTTGATTAAAGATTGGGTTTCGCGCGCCGCGAAGTTCAGAGCAAATGACCAGGGCGTATATTCTATCGCTTCTTTGGAGCCACAGTGTAAATATGTGGCCATGATGACATGTCAGCTATTTGGAAGAGAAGACACCTCGCATTTCTACATCGCATGGGCGCCTCTCATATTTCGGGTTGCAGAAGGTTGCTCATTTAATTGGGCAAAGATGCTCTCAGACAATTTGGCCAACAGGGTCACAGAGTATCGGGAGCAGAAAGCAAGTGGGAAACCGCCCTCATTTTTCATGTCAGCATATATCATGGACGCGGTATGTTCCATGACACCGTTCCCTTTAATGAATTGGGCTTGGAATCCAATCCAAGAAAAACCTGTGCATGAGTATCATGATAAACTATGGGAGAATAAAGCAGGAAAATTCACATATGAGATTTTTAACTGGGTGATGGTACCCCTACATATCACCATCTTTGGATACCCACCACCTCGCGTCTCGAACAGCATTGCAACAGGTCTGAGTGGCATAGCGGATTGGTATGTGGAGGTAGAGTTTTCGTATTTCAGAGTTTTCGGGGCTTCTGTTCCCCCTCATGCGCTGCCCTTGTTCATCCCCGATAAGCTGACTTGTCGAGAGGTCGCCTGGCAAACGGTAATTGGAGGGGTCAGCAAAGAACTCAAGGGTTACTCAAAGAAGGTATGGCCTTCTTTTCCCATTCGACTGAATTCATATTCTTTATTAGATTTCGGGCATGCCAAAGCCGAGGCTGCTGCCCTGGAGGACCTAAGTTTAGTCTCCATCGAAATTAAGAAACATGATCCACAGAGGGTTGTGAGCAACCATTTGGCTCATTGTGGGCTCAAGAGATTCGAACATGAAAATTCTCCCTCGGACGACATTTTTCGAGGGGCGAGATCTTATGAAGAAGTGCTAGCCCGGATCCAATCATTAGCACCCGAAGACACAGCATCTGTATTAAAATTCCAGGAACATAGATGAAAATGTCTCCCCGCTGTGTTGGTAGGTTCGGTCGTTGCCGAGATAAAACAGAAGGATGCTGAAGATTCTACAGACGTAATGTCTAACCTTGGACAACACCAGGAAGGGGAGCAAACGAGCAATCTCGAAGCAAAAGAGAAGACTCCGGACCTGCCAAGCAAACAAAATTCAGAGGCTGAAGAAAAAACTCCAAACCCACCAAGGAAACAGATGCCCGAGACTGAAGGAGAAGCTCCAGGTATGCCAAAGGAGCAGAACCCTGTCAATACTCCAAAAGAGTCGGCAAAACAAATAGGAGAGCCCATCACCTCGATCACACCCTTGCAGTCAGCACAGGGAAATGTTAGCGAGGGATGGATATTTGATGAAAAACTGAGGCCCATAAGAGCCAAGGAACTCCCTCCAAATGAGTTACTTTTTTATAAAAAGAGAAAGGCGGTAGTGAAAAGAGAGTTCTATCAAGAGGGAGAGTCCACTGCGAAAAAATATAAAATCATGACAGACGGCAAAAATAAGAAAAGTGACCAACTCGCCACTGAAATCGCGAGAACACTGGGGGCATACGCTTCGAAAAATCAATTCTCAGTTGGGCTTTTGAATAACCAACTGAAAAGGAAAAATCGCATAATCAAGACCCTCGAGGCTAGATTGGTTACAGCCGCAGAAAATGCTAAAGGTCAGGCCAGCATGGAGATAGAACAGGCTAGAGTGGCCGACAAAAATGAAATAGAAGTGCTCAAAGCCAAGCTGGAGCAAGCACATCTAGTGATCCGAGATGGTCGGATACAGGCAGATCAACAGAGGACTATGATCGCAGCGCTGCAGGCTCAGGTAGAGGTCGTTGAAAGCAGGGTGATCGATGTCGAGGGGTTTAAATCCTGAGCGATCGATATTCGGAGCAGGATCTCTGCTGCACAACAGAGTTTGCTAGATAAAATGGGAGTGATTCAAGAGGATTGCCTGTTGATGCATCGGATTTCCGAGAACCTGACGATCAGAGAAAGGAATGCAGAAGCAGCTCGGGTCGCCTTTCAAGAGGCGGTGATAGCTACAAACAACAGAGTTTTGGCAGATTCTACCGGACTCACCATCTCAGAACAAACTAGAGGCAACATTCTGTTGAGGGACTGGGAGCATAACATTACCCTAGGCAAGGAACAGGCCCAAAAAGTAACCAATTCATTAGAAGAAGTCTTCAATGCTATAGATGGCGAGCTGTTGGGAATGGAGAGTGGAGGTGACGCATAAACATTAATGCAAATGAATGTAGAACAGATCTCGCGCGATCTGAAAGAGAAGGATGAGAGAGATTCGACCGATATCTCTCAGATGGACAGGGTAGACATGGCTCAAGTTGACAAACACTTAATCCAACCTAGCGCACAACTAAGTGCCCTCGACATCGTTGATACACAAATGGGAGACAAGTTGCAGCAGTTAGCCCGAGAATGTTATTTCGCCGAGGCCAGCTGTCAAGCGAAACCTTCACAGCTCATATCTCAGTTTGTGGAAAAATGTAGTGCCTGCACCGAATCCGCGAGAAGACGAGCACCTGGCACCAATTGAAAATAGAGTAGGAGAAAAGGAGTGATTGCGCTCCTCTCGGTTGTAACCGAATTTGTGAAACCGTTGAGATTCTAACTGATATGTAAAGTTGTATAAATATATCACAGAAAGAAAAAGAAGAGGCTGGACCTTTTTTGTGTCGATTGTAATAGAGCTTTTGCATTCGAGAAGTTAATATAAGCAAATCTGGAGATTCTCGATTCCGTCCAGACTGTGTTACAAGTTTGTTTCTTTGTATTTCACGTTTCATCTCATTCCATTATTCATAATTGATATGCTTTGTTATACTTTAGTACGACCACTACTATAACAAAAGGATTCTGGTTTTCTGTATTTGTTTATTGTCTTTACTTTGCACCAGCTATCAGTGGGTGTAAGACCAATCTGCACTTTCAGAATTCCACGTATATTCTTTGCTGTCAGTTATTTTCTTACTAATTTCCTCTTCTGTTTATATGTGAGTTTTCTCTTTGACAGGAACCTTGCGTTATATGCTGCTAAATGTTTTTCTCTCACCTCACACCTTTATATAAAATATAATGCAGTTACGGGAAAGAGCCTTCGATTTGCATTTCTATTTTATTCAAAAAACGTAAAATTCTCTTTATTTTGACCAAATCGAGACAGCATTTAATCCCTCTTTAAATCTTTTCCAAATCTTACTGTTACTCCATGACTGTCCCTGCAGCGACACAGCCTAATATCGAACCCAGACTATCAAACCAAACGCATATCGCCTTAAATCTTTTTGACATAATCCTTAAAACTGCAAATAACCGAGACGAACTTGAATGTTCATGGGCGGCCATTGAACAAGATATAAATACTCAGGAAAAGTTGGAAGCTAGACAACGCCAACGTAGAAATCTCCCCTAGTTTTCTTTACCGAAGGTTGACGTTAATATCTTACCCATCTTTCACCCACTTTCAGATGCCTTGATACTGTACCTTTGAGCCTTAGGTACAGACTCAGGAACAACACCATTAACAAGGGATCTTATTAGGATTATCGAATTACACCGAATCATTTTTAACAAAAGTATAGATGGTAGCTTACCTACCTATGACAACGTCATATTATCACTGTTACAAATTTGTGTCCTCATCATTGTAGAGTAGAAGCCTTATGGTCAACATTTGATATGTATTGAACCAATGACCTTGCTAATACATTAGGCCACATTGATCAATGGTGAGAGAGGTTGTTTGTTCAATGAATATGGACTAGGATTAATAAACTGAGAACCAAGGACCTCTATTTTCCATTGGGCTACCTTTAAGAGAACACACTATAAGAAGAAAAAGAGTAGTTTAGCCTAGTGGGCTAGCTTGAGTGGTTGAGCTGTGAATAGCATGCAGGAGGTCTTAGAGTCAAGTCCCCAGGTTGGCTGCCTTTGCCGAAGTGGGCCTCACTTGATGTCCCTGCCAAGTTAGGTGACAAAACTGTGCCGAGTTGGTTCCCCCTAGGTAACATCCTCAAAATGAGGAGATGTGCCTAGGGATTTTCCCAGGGATCTACTTTGCAAGGAAAAAACGGGTGGCTTCCCGCACTGTTAACATCTATAAATAAATCCATCTTGTAAAAAAAACTATGGTAATGTGGACAGCCTTGTCTTAGGCCTCCATTGAAGAGTAAGGGTGCTATAGCTACACAAAATAATGAATCGCTCCTTATGATGCACCCGTATTGTAGAAGATGTGAAAATGAAAATAAATGAGACCACACATCACCAAATTTATAGCAATTATAAGAAATAGAGGAAATCTCTGATTGCACCAACAGAACAGGACACTGCATCTTAGCTGCCTAAAATAAACTACGAATGAAATCAAAACCCTATGCCTCTCTGAAAAAGTTCAAAAGATATTGTTATGAACTGATAAGATCCCAACATTTTATGCAAAAGAGGGAGACAAAGATGTGAACTAAACAATATAACTCGGRACTATATACAAAGTAGTCATCATTTCACTGCAAAAGACTAYAAGTTATAACAAGTGATGCTTGTAGCTGCGAATAGGTCACACGAAATAAKGTTAYATTATCCGCCTTAGTCCAACAAATCAATCAAACTGCGTTGACTTGTCCTTTAATGATAAATATAAATGGCATCTTATAYATGYWTAWTGTAACATCARAGCCTTGAAGAGGAACTCCTGTTCATTGTCCTTGAATGGRCCTGAATGATTCAAACTCTAAAAGAGTGCACTTCTGTGAGCCTTCCTGTTAGGCAATAGGGATAAAGATTACAGCTTGATTCATAATTCCACATAGTAGCAACTGCATCCTCTGTAAGGTCAAGGCATAGAAATCATTATATAGATAAACAACTACTAGTCATAATATTGGGCTGCCATTGAAAAGGAAGAAAAGCCACTTTACCATGGGAATGTTAACATACAAATAAACAACTACGAGTCACAAGGCTGGGCTACCATTGAAAAGAAAGAAAGGCAATTTTGTAAGAGGAATGCTAACCATAAAATAGGATTCAAATTTAAATCCAACATTTGCACTTGTGGACTGATTGCTTCCATTTACTAACTTGACTTCTACAGTTTGAGGGGAAAGAACCCACAATTCGAAGAGCCATCAGTTAAACAGACCGGATTATTGTTGGCAGTGTATATGCATCTCTCATTGTGCAATTATACTTCTGAAGGTACAGTGAGGTATGCCTAGAAGGAAAATGCATAGATGGTTTCAATAGGTATTGTTATTGGCAATTTTGTATGGTGCCATTTTGAGCTTCAAAATTCCTCCCGACGGATTTTGAAGACTAGGTATGGGCTTTGTTTTGGTTATCGTAAGTGCAATCTAGGCTGACTTGCACAGCTTTTGAAATTGTATTATGTTGTATTTTATTGTGCTT
>JASDQU010372431.1:56487-67892 GCA_032191745.1 Picea mariana
GAAAGCATAACATAATATCCAGCATCATCAGGCTCTAACTGTAAAATATGTTCTGCCACAGTTTCTGCTAGTTCTACATTGCAATAAATTTTGCAGGCACCAAGCAAGGCTCCCCACAAATCAACATCAGGCTGAATTGGCATTCTTTTGATGAAATCATGAGCTTCATCAAGGTAGCCTGCGCGACCAAGAAGGTCAACCATGCAAGCATAATGCTCCAAACTAGGAGTAATGCCATAGTCTTGAATCATGCCAAAGCATCCAAAACCTTCATCTACTAAGCCTGCATGGCTACAAGCAGACAGAACATTAATAAAGGTAATACGGTTTGGCTTGACATCTGCTTCCTGCATTAGATTGAAGAGAACAACTGCATCTTTACCATACCCGTGCATTCCATAGGCAAGAATCATTGAATTCCACGAGACAACGTCTCTTCTAGGCATTCTGTCAAACAAATGGCGTGCCAATTTGACAATTCCACACTTAGCATACATGTCTATAAGAGCACTCATCACAATAACATCAGACTCAAGTCCCCTTCTGATCACATAATCATGAACCTCTTTACCCTGTTGCAGAGCTGCTAAGTGTGCACAAGCAGGGAGAACGCTAGTGAGAGTGACCATGTCCGGTCTCATACCTGCCACTTGCATTTGATGAAGCAGATTCAAAGCCTCTGCAGGAAGCCCATGTTGGGCATAGCCTGCAATCAACGCATTCCAAGTGAATATATTAGGCCTTAAATTTGCATCTCCCATTTGATGAAATAACTTACATGCCTCATCACAACTCCCATTTTGCGCATATCCTGCAACCATTGCAGTCCACAGAACCACATCTCTTTGAGACATTTTGTCAAATACTGTGCGTGCCAACTCCATTCTCCCACATTTTGAATACATGTCTATGAGAGCACTACCCACAAACAAATCCGACTCCAACCCACTCTTAATTATGCAGCGATGGATCTCCGAACCATGCGTGAGAGACTGTAAGGCGGCACATGCCTTAAGCACAAAAGGAAATGTGAATTTATCAGGTAGCATGCATTCTGTCTCCATTTGACAATAAGATTTAAGAGCTTCTTCACACTGCCCGTGGATGGCGTAACCTCTGATCATGGCATTCCATGCAAAAACACTCTGGCCTGATATTTTGTCAAACATATTGCGAGCGTTCACAAAACTGCCAGAATTGGCATACATGCTAACGAGATTAGCAGCTAAGAACAAGTTTATCTCGACACCATACTTTAACATGTGGGCATGAACTTGCTTACCTTGCGTTAGTGCTTTGGCGTTACCACAGGCCTGCAAAAGATATGCATAGGTGTTGAAATCGACTGAGATGCCCTTCTGGTTCATGTGATGGAGTACACCCAGAGCTTCGTTCAACTGGCCTTGCTTGCACATGCTGCCAATGTCGATGACGCAGGTACTGAGGTCAACAGCAATACTGACTTGTGATTCTGAATTAATGTGTTTTGAGGGTGTTTTCATGGCAATTCTGGTTGTTGTTTTTCTTATGGCATTGGCCATGAGTTTGCATTTCACTGTATCTCCAATTGCAGAGAGTGCTATGTTGTAATTCGATTCTCTGAAGGAAAAGTTGCTGGGAACACGCTACCAGGTGCTTTTGGTAATGGCCATGGGTTGCTCTAAGTTGTTTGTAAGTTTCAGTTTCTATAAACTAAAAGTGCTTCCTTTTCCTTTTCTTTCACATTGTTTACATTTGTACTTGACAAATGCAATTTCTCCTTTTGCTGTCTCACGATGCAAATTCTCTTCTTGTTCGCTGGGTTCAAGAGCTTAGTGTGTATGCGTTTGGGTTTTACAGTTCAATATGTGTAGAAATCAATTTCGCGTTTAGTGGGTTGTTACATTAATTTAAATTATTATTATTATTTAATTATGTTTAATAAATATTTATTTTAAAAAGGTGAATTGTATAAATACTTATATATGGGGTGTTTTTTTTTTTAATATTTTTTTGCATAGTTAAGAACTGGTCTTCCTTATATGCAAAGAAATAGGTCAACGGCAAGAGTAAAAATCTGTCTCTTTAAGGACCGCCAACAAGTTATTCCAGGTAGCGTGGTTTTCTTTGAATAATGGTGTCACCAAGTGATACTTGTTCCCACTAGTGATTGAGAACTAAGTTATAATAAGTTTTCAAATGTGAAAAAATTATATATGTTTTTTAATTATAAATATAAGTAATATTTAAAACTTCTCTTTTTCAAAAAAACTTATTCAAATTTTATAATAATTTTGTAAAAAATTATAATTTTGATGGATGAATAGAGGTTTAAGTACACGCTTTGTGATCTAAAACCCTAGGTCTAGTTGTTGGGATGTTTGATAGTGATGGGAGGGGGTCTCCACCCCCTCTTGATGATGAAGTTCTCACCTTCCATGAAATGAAAGCGACCTCTATCAAGACCTTGAAGGCTCATCCAACCAAATTTGTGAAAAAAATGGATGAAATGCCCCAGGTCGCTCTCTCGCCTTCTTCTTCTAGGAGGAAATCTCTTGGCCTGGTCGACCGGGGTTTAATCGGTCAATTTATAGGCATTTGGCCTTTGCCAAAGACTATAGCACTTTGGCTTGAAAAAAACTAGAAACCCCTAATCAAAGGCTCGTTGAATCATTTCTTATGTGGCAGAAGTTTTTTCACATTCCTCTTTGAATTTAAGGAAGATAGGGATTTAACCATATTTTCTAGGAGCGAGAGGTATGTGTATGAACAAATGGACCCTAGATTTCAGTCCCAAAAACAATGTTCCTTTAGCCATTTTCGTGTGGGTGAGGCTATCGCATCTCCCATTGCACAGTTGGAAACTCTATTGGTCAGTATATTGATAGGGCATAATCCAAGAAGAATATTTTCTCTTGTGCAAGAATTTGAGTTGAGGTCGATCTAGAGAAAGGGATCCCTAAAGCAATGGTCATAACCTTGGATAACTAGCAGCATGTGCAGCAACTGGATTATGAACAGTTACCCTTCAAGTGCAAGTTATGCCATGAATACCGACATTTCGTGAGAAATTGTAAGAAGGTGGAAATGACTCCAACAAGCAATGGCAGAGATGAACAATGTCAAGCGATATTCAGAAAAAATGGCTTTTGGTGGTAGTAGGGCTCAATCCTTTGCGGGTCCTTCAAATGTCGGCTTGAAACCGCAGAAAACCCATGAAAAAAGGTAACATCTACTCCATCAAACAAGTTTAACTCCTTGTCTCAGTTGGAGGAGTCAACAGAGGAAGAAATCTAGGTTCCAACCGGAGCAGGAACGGCTAGCCAAGAGCAACCTTCAATCCAAATAATCCCCTGACCTCACCTGAAATCGAGTGTAGTGTTCCTGAAGCAAAGAGAAAAAAAACATTGTTTTGTCTGAAATTCCAATGATAATAAGCTCCAATCCTCTCAAACCAAGGTCGAAAGATTTGGATACTTTCAAAGATGTGAAAATAGCATTCTCAGATGCAAAATACAACTTAGAAACGGAAAGCTTAGGAAAAGATGGGCAAGATGATAGGGCTTCTAAAGAAAACCTCCCAAGAAATCCGAGAAGGAGAGTTGCTCGACCCATTCGAGAAGAACATGATCAAAAAGATATTTTGTTGGGATCCCATAAAACCCTGCCAAATATGATAGGAGGAGGAATGAAAAATAACAAGTCACTGAGTGGGAATGCAACAAGAAAGGGGGGTTCTCAGTCCAATCCTCTGAAATAATGATTGTTGTGATCTCTTGAAACTGCAGGGGGTTAGGCAGTGCCCTAAAGACACCGGCTCTCAAAGATCTAGTAAAATCATAAAAGCCTATTATTCTCCTCATTTAGGAGACCAATATTAAAGCAGAAGAAGTTTCAAAGATAGTGAAAATTTTATGGAAATACAACAATGTCATAGCCGAAGACTCTAGAGGCGCCTCTGGAGGACTTTGCATTCTATGGAGCAAACAAGAGGTAACTTTAGAACACCATCTCAAATCACAACACTGGATTCTTACAAAATTTCATTTACAATTATTAATGTCTATATGGCGACAAATCCCAGTGAGAAATCAAAATGTTGGAGAACGTCATCCAATTTGAAAAACACATGTATATTTGAACATTGCATCATACCTAGAGATTTGAATACCATCAAGGCCAACGCAAAAAAAAGAGGGGGGATCTTTGGAAGAGACCCCTTTCAAAATAACTTAGAAGAAATAATATCCGAGTGGAACCTCGTGGACATTCCTCCTCGGCAAGGAAAATACGCTTGGACCAATATGTGTGTTGGTCCTAGGCACATTGTTGTAAGATTAGACCAATTTCATGTTTATAGCAACCTCCTCCTCTAGAACTCAACCATTAAGTATTATATTTTCCCCTCTATCATATCAGATCACAAACCCTTTTCCCTCCATCTCCAATCTCTCTGATGCAAACCCCCACCACCTCTTGGGGCTTGTGTGACCTCCCGGTCTAGGATCATTCACGTAGGAGCTGAATTAGCTCTCGGATCCCTGTTGGATCCTCTCTTAATGCACACAGGCCCTTAATTTCCTTTTGAAGGTCCCATAAAGACCCGTGGGTGCTTTCTCTAAGCCCCCTTTTACCTTTATTATCAAATTTCGATGCTAGCCTTTTTTCTCCGAAGGAAATCCCATGTGACCATGGGCTAGAACTAGGCGCCAAACAAAGAGCGCTAGTTCGGTGCTCTAGGAGTCTTCAAAGTATAATACTTCAATCCCTTCAAATGTCGAATTGGCGAACACCTGCACAGGTATGGGATCAATGGTTCATACTCCGTGACAAGATCTACGGCTCACAGTAAATTCGAGGCTTCGAGCTTCAGGAGTCTTCCCCAATTAAATAGGCAATACCTTTGAATACGCACACTTAGAACTTGCAGATTAGATGGTTGACACCCACCTCAAATCGACGGCCTACATTTACTCTGGGTTCCGAGCTTCAGAGCTTTTCACGTCTTAAACCACACTTCCTTCCGGAGTGTCAAACTCCGAACACAAAGGGTCTCAGTCAACGGTCCACGTGTCCACTCCAACAGATGGTCGAGATGGATTCCGGCCTTTGAGGATTCTTGACCCAAAAAAACTTACACCCAAATTCCTCCGGAGTGTCAAATATCTGAAGTCTTTCGATATATCGACACGTACACCTAACGCCAACGGTCAGGATCTGCTTTGGGCTTCAGGCCTTTGGGAGTTTTGCTTACTCTAGCAACAACACTTTATTTCCTCTAGACTGTCAGACTCCTGAAGTATTCACAATCTATTGACACATGGCCCTGACGCCAACGGTCAGGATCTGCTCCGAGACTTTGGAGCTTCGGGGATTTCTCCTACACTTTCAACCACAACCACAACTCAATTTTGTCGAAGCGGCAAAGTCTGAAGGACTTAAGGGTTATCATCCATGCTACTTACCTGGGTCCAACGACTGTTGATCTTTGTGCTCAGATCCAATGACTGGGATCTATCCTCCATTGTAGCGCGCTCCTCCTTATGTCTGGGGTTGATCTAATGACCCAGATCAAATCTTATAGCCAATCCAATGGTTGTTGTAGCTTTCTCCTCCTCTGTTGTTGCTATGCTTTCCTTTCGACTAAAGATTTCTCAAATTCTCAGAGGCTTGGCCTTTGAATCTTCTTCTTTGCAGGGTTGACTCCTTAGCCTCTGCTTACGGTTTGGAAAATGCTACTTCTCCTGAGATTTATTCAACACTTCGGATGAAGTGTGGGCGCACACTTGCGCTCTACTGCAGTATGAAACTTGGACTGGCCTCTGGTGCACACTTGTGCAATTTCTCCTAAGCTTTGAATTTCTAGAACTTCAAGGGGTTCAGTCCCTTTGTTCCTCCATAAGACTTCTTGTTCCCTCTCGGCACCCACGCTCTTTCTCCTGAGCTTTAGTACTTAAATACTTGGCCTCTGGCGCACTCCTAGTGCTTGTCGTCTTAAGCTTGGGACTTTGACAGTCACCTGCACACCCTTTGCACTTACCTTACTAAGCTTTACCAACACTTAACAAAGTGTTGTCTCTATGCACTCCTTGCACCTCTGTTGTGGAAAAACTCACACTATCTCTCCTGAGATTATATGAACCTGTCAGTGGTTCGGCCTCCACACTCCTTGTGTTGGCTCTGTGCACTTCTTGCACTTACCTTCCCCTCTCTAAGATTTTGCACTATGATCAGTGTAGGTGCACTCCTGACGCTCACTCTATGCACTCCTTACACTAGCCCTTCTAAGCTTATGAATAGTTATGGTGTGCCCACCTGGCATGCTCCTCACAAAACTCACAATGGAGTCCTTGCGCACTCCTTGCACAAGCCTTTTAGAGTTTTCTAACAACTCTAATGTGCACTCCTTGCACATCCATGAGAGCCCAAAACACTCAGAAACTATAGACATATAATTATATTTATTCCTACAAAGGAAACATGCATACATTCATGGCATTCATGAATATACACAATAAACACATTCAAAAAATGCATTCATTCATTCACACAAAGAACAAACACATGAAAGCTCATATGCAAGGAAATATGCTTATGTATTAAACCGAATGGTCTTTACAATGTGTACAAGACTGGACTGCAACATAGTCTCAACTCTTTCTCTCCTCTCCTCTCTTCTCTTCTCTCGTCTTCTTAATGCTCTCTCTAATGGATCCTCAATACTTTTGAATTCTCACTACAATGATCTTTTTACATAAGAGGAGCTTCTTAAGCCTTCCTCCGCCTACTTACATTAAATTACATTTAATTTACATCTAGTTCGAATCGGATCTAGATCTATCTACCTGTCAGCCATCAAAGGCGACTTTACATTCAACTTGTACAAATACAGTGAATCAGCCTTTCTAAAGCCTTACAATATTAAATTGCATTAAATTTGAGATCTAAACTCAAAAACGAGAAAGTTGGTGCTTCTCTCTCCTTGGGATCCACTCCCTCCTAGTGTGTTGTTGCGCTGGCTGCTGACGTGCTATTGAGTTGAAGCGATGCTCCTGCATCACTCTCCCAAACTTTCCCCCCCTCTCCTTTAGGTTTAATCCAATGTGGCTTCAACATCAAGAAGTTGTGGATTTGGTTGAATCTACCTAGAATACTTGGATCCCAGGAATCTCGATTTATATATGAGAGAAAAAAAAATTGTATGTCAAACAAGATTTAAAGCATTGGGCTAAGATCTCCTTTATTTCTTCTCCTTTTGAAAAACTACATATTAAGAGAAAACTTGAGGAGCTACAAAAGGATTTAAAGAACCATGAGATCACAACTTAACTCCAAAAATATGAGCTCAACTTGCAATGTAGCTATCAAAATGCTTTGAGATGAGAAGAAGAGTTATGGCACTTAAAATATTGCAGCTTATGGCTCAAATTTGGGGACAAAAATACTAAATTCTTTCACAACTAATCCAAACTCTGGTAGATCAGAAATGATGTCTCAAAAATCACTTTAGAGGATGGGACCATTGTGACAAATTTTGCATAAATTAAAACAACGGCTATAACTCACTTTGTTGAGTTGTATACGCAAAGGGAAGAGGCATATCAATCCAACATCACCGCTATGCTTGAACATATCCTAACCAAGATCACCAATGAAGAAAATTTTGAACTAAATCGACCCATCCATATGGAGCCTTGAACCAGACAAGGCCCTCGGGTCAGATGATTTCTCTATTTCCTTCTACCATTTTTTTGGAATCTGATTAAGACTGACCTTAAAAGAATAATCTATTATTCCCATCAAACCTTGAGGTTGGGAGGTAGCACTAACTCCTTCTTTCTTGCCATGATCCCAAAAGAGTCCAACCCAACCACTTTCTCTCGCTTCAGACTTATATCATTGTGCAACTCCTCTTACAAAATCTTAACTAAAATCATAGCCTCTCGATTAAACAAATTCCTTCCCAAGATATCTCTCCCAATGACCCGGATTGGATCATTCTATTATTTTCCATCTATCTCAATAATTTTTGGGTGGAAAAATTGGAGGAATAATCTTGCAAGGCCATTTCAAGGGTTGGTCCAAATTTGGAAATTTGGGTCCAAAAAACAATCAGAAATCTTTCGGAGCCATTTTGTGGCATTAAACGACCTTTATTTGTCCAAACCCTACTATATAGAAAGGTTCTAAATTCTACACGTCGATACCTTTCCAACGATGTAGATCGTTTGTCAATCAAAGTTCGTATGAGAAAGTTATGCCTCTCGCAAGTTGACCTACCATATTGATCACCATGGTGTGAGTGGATGTCATGCCAACCTCCATTACTTAAACATGTGGGGCTAGCCACGTAGTAGATTTTCTAATAAAATTCTAGAAGGTCCATAATCTTTCAGGATTTAAGGTTGAGGAAGTCAAAAACCTATCCCTAGATGGCTATCGGGCTAAGTTAAAAACCAAGCCACTAGGAGGAGAAAGAGGTCCATTCATTTGTATTGTATCTTGATCCATAGCTAAGAAAAACACTTGAGAGTGGTATTTTGTGGGCAAAATAGAGGAAGAGAGAATATGTAGTAGTCATACAGGCCATAGGTCAAAGGCAACTCCATAGAGAGTGCCTCTTTCTTTGTACTTGCATCATTTCTTTACCAGAGAAAAGAGAGCAAAGCAACCTCACCTTCTCTCTGGGTTTTCTCAAGTTTATGGGTGGAACACTTCACCTTGGTTCATGCAAGCAATAGCACAAGTTTTTCAATTCTCCCTGGTAGAAAACTAGACTTTCTTCCAATATTTAGGAATTCCAATCTCTATCAAATCTTCCTATATGCAGATCTGGCAGTAAATCCTAGAGAAAATAAGCAAAAAACTCATGCAGTGGGGTTCACAATGGTTAAATTTGACAGGAAGGGTTATTCTTATAAAATTTGTACTCTAATCCTTCCCTCTATATCAATGCTCTGTTATTTTGGCTCCAAAATGTATAGCAAAACATATCTCTATGAAAATCA
Source organism: Picea mariana (assembly GCA_032191745.1). Taxonomy (NCBI): domain Eukaryota; kingdom Viridiplantae; phylum Streptophyta; class Pinopsida; order Pinales; family Pinaceae; genus Picea; species Picea mariana. The sequence continues at coordinate 65,475 of JASDQU010372431.1, forward strand.
AGTCCTTTTTATGGTAGGGTGGGAAGTCAAACCATACAAAAATTCATCTTGTCAATTGGAATCAAGTCACAAACAACAAGAATCATGGTGGACTGAGTATAAGGGAACCATAACTCATGAATATTTCTATGGGAGCTAGGCTTTTGTGGAGAATGGTCACAGGAAACATGGTGTGGTGGAAGCAAGCTCTTTGGAAGAAATATTTCATTGGTTCAAGGATTAGATGCTTGCATTTTAGGCCGAAAGTTAACTCTGGGTCGCCAATTTTTAAACTCGTACTTGCACCCAGGTCGCTCGTAATAGAAAAGATAAACTAGATCCCTGGAATTGGTAGTCAGATAAACCCTTGGGAAGATAAAATCTTGGATTTTGATCTTCATGCCCAGATTGAGCCTCTTCTCCCTCTATGTGGTTGGCTGAAAGCTCAAGGCCTTTGTAATCTATCATATATTTCCATATGGTCCAGTGATGGCTCTTGGTATAGTTGGACCGATCTTTTCCTCCCTCCCCATCTTAATACCTTATTTGACATGTTTATTTCTACCTTGCAATGATGTGCTCCTCAAAATTAAATATTAAAAGATAATCATGGTTGGGGCAATGTGCAATATACAATTAACAAAGAATATTCAATGTTAGCTGAGGCATCTCATTGTCAACAACATTCTATCATGTGGACCACTGTCTAGCATAATTACAAAACTTCGAAAATCAACTTCCTTTGTTGGCTTTTAGTGCATAAGAAAATACTCACAACTGAGAACTTAAAATAGAGAAGAATAAGTGGGCCCTCCCATTGTGTTATGTGTTAAAATGAAGAAGAGACCATACATCATCTTTTTATAGTGTTGCTTTGTGAAGGAAGCATGGAGTCATGCAATGCGTATCTTAGGCCAAAGGTTAAGTTGGGCACAAACCTGTGTTGATTTCTTCTCTCTCTTGGGAGGGCATTATAAAGGGAACTTAAAGAAAAAACCTATTTTCAAATGATATTGGGAATCCCTTACCAAATACTTATGTTGGAGCATCTGGATAGCACGTCACAAAAGGATTCTTAATGACAAAGCCAAAAACCCAAGACAAGTTACTTTGAATACTTATGCTCTTTTATCATAATACATGAAATATCATGTTCAAGGGAAGGAGCAATCCTTGGACAAAATTGAATATAGTTGGATGAACCACTTCGAATTGGAAATCAATCATTCTACAATAAAAAAATCCCACAAATAATGTTCCAAATTGGATATTAAGACTTGTTGATGTAGATTTCAAGACATGGTTAATTTAGCATAAAAACAACATGTTATTCTTTGATGAGGCTTCACGAAGTAACCTAGGGGCGACAGATGGGGGGGATAATTTGTAATCCTGTAGGTCAACTAGTTATCAATTTTGCTTGGGGAACAGGGTCAATGACTAATAATTAGGTAGAGGCCTATACTCTCTATTCAAGAATAAAATAGGTTCACTCCAAGAGAATTAGAAACCTAATAATTTGCGGAGACTCCATGATGGTTATAATAGTAGTTGTTAAGCGGAACATCATTGGGGGTAATATCTATTCATGTGCCATATCTCGCTCCCTAGTAGCACTCAAGAATTTTTAAGACAACACTATGTACAACATCAAAAGAGAATTAAACATTGAAGTGGACAAGCTTGCCAAGGTTGGATCAGGGCTAGGCAAAGGTGACATAGTGGTTACTAGGAACTCAAGGTTTCAACCCATCCCCTAATCCCATGATAGTTTCATTTAAGATTTTGGACGATCGATGGAGCTCTAGCGTTATTATCCTGTCGCTCGCACACTCCAACATTTCAAGGAGTAAATTCACACTCCATATTTGCATGTGTGGCATCAAATTTCTAGGGAAGGCTTAAATGGTTTTGTGTATTCCAGAAGTAGAAGGTTGAGTAAGGAAAATTGGCCATGGATTTCACTTGGTACCAGGCTCTCCCTCACCCCCTTTCAAACATTGTGGTGAAGATTCCTTGATATTTAGGGGTTTCCATGACGACTGTCAAATTGCCATCTTGTTGAACCAAATCTTTTTCTTTGGGTCCCCTGTTATCCCCGATATCTAGCGATAACTAGGAGATCATGTCTCGAGGCCCACATGATCCTAGACATGGAGTACGAGAGAAGATTGACTTGAGCATGGCCCTTGAGGGCCCATGTTTTCTTCTTCTCAGCCAGACTTGTCCTGTCAGCAGTACCAGCCTCCATCACTACCGGCCTAGGCTTGCATCAGAAAAGGCTCTTGCTCCATGAGGTAATTGGTCCAAGGTATCATGGTATGTGTCATATTTGATCATTATAACCTTCTTATGTATGCATTAGATCTCTTTCATTTCAGATAACTGCTTGGATCTTACACTAATCTACTTGACCATTGTTGGGGTAATTGATGGGGT
>JASDQU010372432.1:5055-35672 GCA_032191745.1 Picea mariana
CATGAATACCTCAAGACATATGACACAATTGTCATTGAACATAAGATCCCACTGAAAGAAGAGGCTAAGCCATTCAGGCAGAAGCTAAGACAGATTAATCCGATGTTGTTGCCTGTCATGGAGAAAGAAGTAAAGAAGTTGTTGGATGCTCAAATCATATTCCCTTTGAGATATTCTGAGTGGGTGGCTAATCTGGTGCCAGTAAGAAAGAAGAGTGGAGAAATCAGACTTTGTGTTGATTTTAGGAACCTGAACAAAATCTCCAGAAAGGACAATTGCCCCTTATCTAAGATGGAACACATATTGCAGAAGGTAACTGGTGCATCTAGGATATCCATGATTGATGGTTTTTCTGGCTATAATTAGATATCAGTCTTGCCTGAGGATAGAGAAAAAACAACCTTCACCACTCCTTGGGGCACATTCATGTATGCCAAAATGCCTTTTGGATTAATGAATGCAGGGGAAACATTTCAGCGAGCCATGGAAATAGCCTTCATTGGGGAGAAAGATCAGTTTGTGGTGATCTATCTGGATGACATCACTTTCTTATCTAGATCTGATAAAGAGCATTGTTGTCACTTAAGGAAGGTTTTCTTGAAATGCAGAAGGTTTGGCCTTTCCTTAAACCCCAAGAAAGATTTGTTTGCTATGGAGGAGGGAAATCTGTTAGGCCATATAATATTAGCAGAGGGAGTGAGAATTGATCCCAGTAGGGTGGAGGCAATTCAGACCCTGTCATTTCCCAGATCCAAGAAGGAAGTCTAGGATTTCCTGGGAAAGATTAACTTTTTGAGGAGGTTTGTCTCAAATTTTGCTGAGTTGGTGAAGCACATCACAACCATGCTCAGAAAGGGAAATGAAGTAAAATGGACTGTTGAACCCATGGAATCCTTTGTCCAAATAAAAAAAGCTTTGACTGAGGCACCTGTGCTAATCAATCCTGATTATTACAAGGATTTCCTAATTTTTTCTTTTGCTTCTTTTGATACAGTAGCAACCATTATATTACACAAGAATGCTGAAGGGCTGGAGCAACCCATTTTGTTTTTCTACTAGGCATTGAGATATGCAGAAATCAAGTATGACATCATGGAGAAACAGGCCTATGCATTGGTGAAAGCTCTCAAATCTTTCAGAGTCTATGTCTTGCCCTCAAAGGTAATTGCATATGTTCCTTTAGCCTTTGTGAAGGACATCCTTATACAACCTGACATAGATGGGAGAAGGGGTAAATGAATTGCCAAGATCCTTGAGTTTGACCTGGAGATTAAGCCAACCAAGTTGGTTAAAGGGCAGGGCTTAGCCAAGATGCTGGATGAATCAAACTTCAAATCCTTGGGGGTTAAATTCATCGATGGTTGCTCAAGAAATCAACAGGCCGAATTGTCTGATGACAATCCTCAAAACATTCCTCTACTAGCAAAGTGCACCTGGTATAGAGATATCATATTTTTTCTACTAGAATTAAAGCCCCCTGATGAAATGGGGAAGAGTAAGGAAAGAGATTTAAAGCTCAAAGCAATCAAATATTGCCTTATTGACCAAGTATTGTATTGGAGATACCCTCTAGGGGTCTTTCTGAGGTGTCGGAACCCACAGGAGGCCCAGAAAGTGACATTTGATTTCCATAGCAGCCTCTGTGGGGGACACCACTTTTGGAAGAACACAACCCACAAGATTCTCAGGGATGGGTACTACTAGCCCACCTTATTCAATGATGTTTGCAGAGAGGTGAGAGCCTGCATCAAATGCCAAAGGTTCTTAGGAAAGCAACAACTCAAATCTCTACCACTAAAACCTGTAGTAGCTGAAACACCCTTTCAACAATGGGGGTTGGACTTCATTGGAGAAATTCATCCTTCCTCAAGCGGCCAACACAAATGGATCCTGAATGCAACTGACTATTTTACCAAGTGGATAGAAGCTATCCCCACCAGGAGTGATTCACACAAAGTTATCATCAACTTCCTGGAGGATATCATAGCAAGGTTTGGATGCCCCAGCAGAATTGTCACTGATAATGCTACATCTTTCAGGTCTGAGCCTCTGTTGAGGTTCTGTGAGCAGTTTGAGATTTCATTGGTTCATTCCACTCCCTATTATCCATAAGAAAATGGACTGGAAGAGTCTTCCAATAAAATCCTAATTAATCTCATTAAAATATTGTTGGAAGATAATAAGAAGGCATGGGACTCAAAACTCAAATTCACTCTGTGGGCTGATCGAGTGACAACAAAGAAATCCTTGGGCACCTCCCCTTTTCAACTTGTTTATGGGACATAAGCTATTTTTCCCACTCAGCTAGCTCTACCTATAGAAAAATTCTTTCAAGTTTATGAAGGAGAGCCAGACCATATGGTCAGAAGGATCCATCAAATGGTGGAAGTGCAACAGACTAGGGAGCAGGTAATGAACAAAGCTCACAATCATCAACATAAGATCAAGCAGGTCTTTGAAAGGAGGGTCAAGAAAGAGGATTTCCAACTGGGATATCTAGTATTAAAATGGGATGCTCCCAAGTAGGACAAGCGAAAACATGGAAAATTTGAGGCCCTATGGATTGGGCCCTTCAAAATCTCTGAAGTGTTTTTGAATAACACCTACAGGCTGCAGGATTTGGAGGGTGAGGAAGTTTCCAATGGCTTTGTGAATGGGCATTTTCTAAAGAAATGTTTCTTTTGAGCCACACATGGCTCCTATGTGTTTGTAAATATTGTTTTTCTGTTATATTTCATTTTTAATAATGACTCCATAGCCCAACAACAAGGCACTGAATCTGCAAAATGGTTCTTGGCGTCTCACAGGGAGCAAGCCATCCCCCATGGAGCCTAATTTTAGCACATAATATTGTATGAATGGTGTTTTCCTATAAAGTGCCCCCTTTGGTGAAAAAGTGGCAAAGAATGGGTCAAAAACTCACTTATCCTAAGTCGGGGGTGCATAAGCATTGTGGATTATGAAACACACAGATCTGGGCGGTCAGAATATGTGCACCTAGATCTTCGGTTCAGATTCAATTCCGGACCCCCCTCGTCATTCTACCTNCCGGACCCCCCCCACCGTTCTACCTTTAATTAGGGGGGGGGGGTTCGATATGGGTGGTTTTCTAGTGTGGCCCCTTTTGCTATCGTGGAGCCTCCCCCTTTTGTCGCCCCCCTTCCTTTTTCCACCTATGTGCCACTAGGCCTCCTGTCCCCTAGTCACATCACTCGCTTCCCCCTTGTCTTGCTATGCCATGCTTTCCTTCCACTCACCCCCATGGCATATAATTTTCCATTTCACTCCCTCTTGTCTTCCCACACCTATACCTCTCCCTACCACATCATCCCGTTATAAGAGACGTGTTCTCCCTCGACAAATCACATCTCACCACCGTATCTCTGTGGCCCCCACAAGATCTGCCACATCTGTCCACTGGCCTCCCCTCGTCTCACTTCCACACCTAGTATGCCAAATCACCCATGCCTGGTCACTGCTCATCCGCCGCTTCCTATCAGGTGCCCCAGTCTTCACCTCTACCTCCAGGTCTTACCATGAATCCATTTAGCAGATCAAGGTGGCAGCATGAGAAGACCTCCATGTCCCAAAGGTATAGAGTTGACCGAGGGCCGTTTCCGATCCCAAGAAAGCAGTTATTGAAGCGGTTGGTGGTGGGTGGACATCGTTTCCACCATAAATGGAAGGTCCAGGAGAGGATTGTCATCTTGTCAACTCCTTGCAGGCCCGTTCTAGAACATGGTGGCGTCTGACCAAAATGAACGATGGTCCAAATATTGCATGCATAGTCTTCCAGTAAACATGCGGACGTAATGCCTTCAATGTAGTAACTCAAAGTTTCTGCTGGGTTTTGCTCCAAGTATATGAAGGCATTTTTTTCCATTTTTGTATCCATCGTTGGTAGATCTAAGCTCCCTATTGTAAAGTTTTGATGAAGCACTGATTTTATCTAGTTATGCATCTATGAGTGAAGCTTCTTGTTTAATGACAGACAACTTTCTTACCACATCTTGTTTCTCCCTAATGCAGAAAGAGTTCATGATTAACTGACTCACATGAATCGTTGTGATTGTGTTATGATAAAGGCTTTAATTGTAGCACTGTTATGACTTCTTTTAGCGGTCTTGTAACTTGAATATAAGAAGTTCTTGTGTTTAAGTTTATCTTATCTGGGCCGTTGAAAGCTTGATGCCCACAACAGACCTTTGCAGTTTATCTCCGAAATCTTCCTCCTACTCACCCTTATTACAACTTACTATCTAAAGTTAAATCAAGACCTCTCCTATTCATGCATAGCCTTAGTCTAGGATTCTGAGTTAAAATGATATTGTACTGAGTTTACTTCCAGTCGATCACCTCTTTTATAAACCAATCGTGACATAAATGGATGGGCATCGGGCTCGGCTCCTGCTACAATCCAGGAGTGACTTTTGACGCTAACAATGTTAATTCCTCTTCATTTCATAAGCTTGAGCAACACATTTTAGGCTGAAGTGAGTTTCGGCCAAGTGACTAAATCACATTTTAAAAGTGTCATAAAATCTTTAAAATACTCTAAAACACACCTAAAAGTCTACCTAATTCATATATTAACTTAATATACTTAATAGGGTACCTTAGACCACCATCTTCACCATCTAAAATGGGTATTGAGGAGGGAAACAGACGATGATAGGCAGGGGACGGTCTCGTGGCACGAAGGAGTGTCCTTTCCGTAAAAACTCAATGCTTTGGGCTGACTGTGACAGCCAGGGTTGGCGTCGTTGCCATACTATCTTGAGCATCCAACAACCATTTGGTAATAGGAGGAGGAGGCTTTGGTGAAAAACTTATTAAAGGTAGTTAAAACTCGATAATCTTAAAAAACCTTTAATAATCCAACCTTGGGCTAAAACATCTAAATACTTTATGGGTTTAATAACTAAGAGTTGGTAATCTTCATCATCCTTATAACACTTGTGCTTAAAATATCTAAGTCTTCTTTGTAGATGTGTTGATGATAATCTCATAAATATGATGATGCTTTGATCTTCTTGTATCCTGCACACAAATAATTAAAGTGGTTAGCTTGCTTATTGTATCTTAGTATTCTTTACTTGTAAATCTTGTACTCAATATTTGATTCAATTATTCTTTTGTATATCTTGTAATCATATTTGTAACGAATCACCCTTTAACTTTAGTTGACCCCTTGCCCAATCTTAGGCACTAGTCTTAGTTTCCCTAGGAAAAGGCTTGCTTAACATTCCAACCCTTGCATCTTGCATTGTTGCTTAGCATCTTAGGTTAGAATCCCCCTAAACCTTAAGAAATTAAAACCAACTCCTAGAACATAACTTTAAAACTTATCTAGAAACTAGGGACTACCCCCCTTGGCTTCCCTAGGACTGAGCCTAGATAGAAGAGGTTCCGGTCAAAGTGATAGCATGGGTTGTGAACCTAGGCATTTTGCCTCCAAGGACACACTAAGTAAGCCAGACTTAGTTCACGTTTGCAAGTGTGTATTAGGATGACAATAGGAAGGAAGGACCCGAGTCATCTGTACCTATATGGATTCGGTGAGGCTACCCTCAGTTAGTGGATTACAAGAGGGAACACTAGACACTTTGGGTAGGAATGCCTGTGTGATGATTGACTGAGATGTTATTGGTCTATACTATGATTGCACCCATTGGATTATCCCAAGGCTTGTATTAGTATGTTATCTAGATTTGGCAAGCCTGGTAGAGGCTTGGGATTGATACCCTGACAATCACTTGGGATTGGAGTTTCTAAGATATGCCTTTATCACACTACAAACCTCATCTCGGGGGTGGATTTGTGAGATCCAGGCCTATCACTGGGTGGAAATTCCTCTGGAAGCATTCATTGTTGTTGTTTTCTCAAGATACAAATTTGATTATCTGTGCAAATTATATGAATTATATTATTTCTTCCATGGGTTTATTATATAATTGTAAACCAATTTAAATAGATTTGATCTTCTTAATGTTTTTATGCATGGATGTTTAAATATGTAAATTTTCTGTAGACCAGTTAGGCTTCAATGCATTTACTTCAGTAATTAATGATGCAATTATTATATGGTAGATGATAGGTTTAGTGTAGAAAGTGATGATTCAGATCCCTTATTCTCAGATGTAGGGTGTTAGTACGTGATAGTGTGGTATAAGATCCCATGTTCAGCGACGAGGCCTTTTGGGCAGAAAATAATTGGAGTGTTGGTTTGAAATTTTGGCCCTTTGGGGCGTGATTCTATGAAGCTTCTGGTGTTGCTGTATGATGGAAGATTCTACTTCAGTGGGCAGTCATAGAAGAAATCTTATGAGCAAGTCAAAATATTGAGTCTGTCCAAGAGAAAAAATATCCTGAAGTGAAAAGAGTGTGAAGTGGGTTAGAGTGTAAGGTAGTGCCAGAGTAAAATGGTGTTTAGAGCCCCACGATGTTGTAGACTAGATGGTGTAAGGTGCTTTGAAAATTAGATGGTGTAAGGCAAATTGACAATTCAAGGTGAGATGATGTAACACAATCTAAGGTGTTAACATTGTTTAGATCAAACAATGTAAGGTTGTTTTACAATGTTTGGGTTGGAAGGTGTACATTGTAAAGTGGTGTGCAGTGTCCTAGGTCCAATAGTGTGCACAATGTTAAGGTCAGGTGGTCTAACATTGTAGTCAACAGTTCGATAGTATAAGGTGGTAAGGTAGTGTTTCAATTCTAGGCATTGTGCCATAATGTAAGTCACTTAAGGTGGTGTAAGACGGTGTTGTAAGCTTAAGCAGAATAAAAAGGTGTTGTAAGCTTAAGTGATGTGGCAAGTTAAAATGGTGTATGAGGAGTGCAAGGCCATCAGTGTGAGACAATGTGATATAAATTCACATTAAATGGTGTGGGATGTTGTAGGCCAAACAAACACGGTGTTAGCTATACCACTCCATCTGATTTTAGAAACAAGAGTTTGCAGGGAAGGCATTGAGTTGGTGAATTTTCGTAGAAGCACAACAGAATGTGTAGGTGTTAGAGTAGGAATGAGTTTAGACTCTTAGAAATCTCTTGAAAAGTAGAATCCAATGAACCGTGAATTACCTGAAGTGTCAAACTTTTCTAGGATTTAATTTTTGAAGTGAGAGAACAATGTAAAGGAGTCCTCCCCAAAATTTTGTTTTTGCATCAACTCCTGCACACAAACTTACATCAAATCTAGATTTTAGGATAATCATTGTGGAAGTATTCTTAAAATATGAGTTCTGATGAGATTTTTTCTGATTCAACTGAGTCAATGATAATCCCAAATTTTGGGTCGTGAGACCAATAACTCAGATTGAGTTGAAATTTTGTCTGTGGGAGCTATAGATTCAAAGTAGATATTAATCCTAAAACAATGTTGCAAGTTTCATTAGAAATATTGATAAATTGACATGGGAGTAGAAAAATCACTATTCCGTAGTGAAGGCCAAAATTCATTGCTTAGGGACAAACTACCAAAGACATAGGATTGGGAAAAAATGCTCCTACCAAGTCAGTTATTTCAATATTTTGGACAATTTTTGAGTTTAGAGCTTCTCCCAAAGAATTTTGGTTTGTGCAATGTTGATAGTTGCACTTTACAGTGCATAATTCACATTGGATTTAAAGAAACGAGAAAAAATGAGAAGTCATGATTTTGTAGGGTGTGAAAAACTTGACATGAGTGTTAATAGAATGAGTGGGAGTTATCAGAGCCATGAGAATATTGAATTATATCTGCATCCAAAATAGAGTTTTTGCTTGTTCTTCACCAATTCCCTTCTACAAGATTGTAAAAGTTGGCATCAAATCCAATTTTTCACTAGGAAAAGTGTTGAAACTAGTAAGTTGCCAATGTCTAAGAGGCATAGAAGTTATAAATGGTGTCCATTTTGGAAATTTTTACAGTTGAGAATGAATCTGGAGTTCTCTTGAGTATAGAAATTATAGGTCATATTTTACAAGTCTTTTGAAATAGCTCTGATCAAACTTTTACACATTGGAAGTGAAAAACTTGCCATGCTACCAATTTCCAAAAGGCATAAGGAAGGGTATAGACATCAAATTTTGATGATTAAGAAGCCACTGAAATCATCTCTTATACGAGAAAAAGAGGCATTAGATTCTCAGTGCCTACAAAGCTCAAAAATTATGGTATGAGTTGACAAAGTAGATCTCCAAAGTGCAAACTGCATGTGATTATGTTAGGATGAAAAATAAAAGTTGCTAAACTCTAGAAGCCATAACAAATGGCTAGAATATCCATTTTTGGTCATCCTAAGATCATTGGAAAGTTGGTTTAAAGAACAATGTAATCCTATTAGTTATTTGGCATTACCAATATTACCATTTTTGTGGAAATCAGAGAAGAACAGATCCTCATCAACAACATGGACCCTTCTTATGAGGTCTAGATCGATTTTAGTGAAGATAGAAGAAATGAGGAAGCACATGTAGAGAATATGAACACAGAGAAAAATGGGCAAATGGTCGTAGATTTTCCCCACAAATTGGAGTATAGTAGGATCAATGAGACTTCATTCAAGTTTTATTAGAGCTTTTAGAGGTGTCTATGTGTTAGAATATAATGGATGTGCTCGTTTAACCATAGACAATATAGCAATATTGTCACCCAACAATAGGTCGAAGCCACCCCCGAGCACCTTAACCTTGACAGAGAATCATTTCGGAATCAAACCCTAGACCGGATAGCCAAACAAAGGTGGTGCACCTTTCTCCAAGTATAGCACACCAAGCAAGAGTAACAAGAGCTGATCAGAGAGTCCAAACCATAACCAAGAGAGAGTCCAAGCCAAAACTGAAATCTTCTAGTTGCAGCAGCTGCAACATCAGCTCTCCTCGAAACTTGTGCACAAACTGGCCAACTGCAGTGCACACAAGTGCTGCTTCTATAGTTATGAGAATACTGGCCAGAATGAAGACTGGCCTTCTGTATTTATACTATTTATGGTAGACTGCCTAGGCCGACTTCTCATTCTGGGTACTAATTCTTTAGTATATAACATTTCCTTTAGCCAACTTCTTCTCTTGGAGGCTAGTAACCTAATACAAGTCATTCTCTTGAGCCAACTTGTCTTCTAGGGTTATTAATCAATTAATTAGGGTTTCTTCTTGCTTCTCAGAATATTCTATTCTCGTAAGGTTTACACGTGGAGGTAAATACCTCCCATAGCTACCATAATATCAACACTCCCTCCTAGCTAGGGAGGTATTGAAGGTAATGGTCTTGAGCACAAACATACCATTCACCCAGTAGCATCAACATAGTCGTATAGAATATCTCATGATTAGATCATGAGCATAATCATCACTATCAATGTCATCAGCTGCATCATCTCTCAAAACCATATTCCATCTGAGTAATCAGACATGATGCTGGATAAGTCACTCACTCCATAGAGTGACACAAGAGCCATTCTTCTAATCAGACATATGTCCTAGAAGAATGAATGTCTTGGACCATTTTCTATCTAGGGAATCTCTGTCCATTGATCATCCATCTAGCTGATAATCATTTCCAACACTATTGATAGTTTTCAAGGCAATCAGAACAATTTCATTCAATAGAACACAACTATGTTTATCCATAGTAGTACACAACTACAATCCAGTGGTACACTGCCACACCAAGTAGCACATAGATACTTGATCAAGGACATATAGTCACAACCAGTAGAACAAATCCACCGCAGTAGTATACATCTACTGTCCGGAGACATACAGTCTCCATAACAATCATATCATATGATGTCAACCTGCACATAAAAACATTGTTATAATATAAACTTAATCATCTAGGCCATTCTTCCACTCACATATGTGAGTTTTGGAAAAGAATCTGCCCTTAGAAGGTAAAACATCAATGATGAGCTATCTGGACTTTTCTTCTCAAGCAAGGAAGAATAACTGTCTCGATTTATGAGCCTGGACCATTCACCTATCTGGTCCATTCCTTTGACACTAAACATAGTTCAACCTGGAGAGAATGAGTCTGCCCTAGGGAATGCCTGTCCCTGATTATTGAACCCAGACCATTCACCTATATGGGCCATTCCTCTGGCACTAAACAAAGTGCAACCTGGAGAGAATGAATCTGCCGTAGGGAATGACTGTTCAGACCATTTCCTAAGGAAATGACTGTCCTGCACCAACCTCCAAAACGAACCATTCTTCGAAACTGCTCACAACTGTGAGCTTTGAAAGAATGACAGTCCGGAGAGGCAGACCAGTCTTCTTGACCACTAGAGTGACCGTCAATAAGAGAGACTATCCTAGACCATTCCCCCACACTGGCCACAAGGGGAATCTCTGTCTATGGTACATCAACAATTCATCGAACCATTTTCATTACGAAAATGATTTTTTGATTTGGACCATTTTCTGAACTGGAAAATGCCTGTCCGTTAGAAATCTCAAACCACTTTCTGAGATGGAAAGGAATTGCTCATCCTGGACCATTTTTCGAATTGAAAAATGACCATCCATAAATCAATAACACATCAGTGCTCCCTCCCAGCCTAGGAGTCATCTCTTCCCTTTTCAATAAGGAAGTCATCTCCACGAGCTCCATATGTGTCTTGAGTACGCAAACTCTTTCATCTTGGACAAAGGCTTTACCAAAATATCTGCTTATCTGCTCATCCGTGGAGATATATATTGGAGAACCACTTCTCTTTTCTGGACTTCATCAAGGATAATGTAATTCTTGATCTCAATGTACTTTGGTCTTTCTGGAACATTGGTTTTCTTTGAAAGATTCATATAACTCTTATCATTACAGTATATCATAGTTGAATTCAACTCTTTTGTTTCCTACTAGCTCATAACATCGTGGTAAGGCTCAGACTGGAACATATCCATGTGGCATTTATTCTGTCATTGTGAGAGTTTGTCATGGACTTGCAATCCATCATCCTAGACTTCTGAGTAACCATTATGATTTTTATCATAGAAGGTTTTCACCACGCTTCTATTGTGCATGAGAGGATTTGCACCAAGTTGTTTGAATCCATACAAAATCTTCTTCCATCTGCATACAAGGTTTTCTTTCTGGTATACCTCAAAGACTTGAGGTTGCTCTACATACGCTCTTTGTTCAATTGTTCTGGAGAACATTCTTTGCATTCATCTGATGTAAACTCCAACCCATGGATATTGCGAACGATATAATGACTCATGTAGAGGTATGTTCGGTTTACTGGAACAAAAAATCATCATAGTCTTCTTCCTCTATCTGGGAGAACCTCTAGTTCTGGATCTCGCAATGCTTATATTCATAAGTCTTCCATACACTGTTATTCATCAGTTCCTCTGCTTGATTGCTTTTAGTGAGTTTAGATTAGGCTGGTAGTCTTGTGATTCTCGATACAATGACTGGTTGTTCTGGATTTTCCTTCTCTCTTGGAATCTTCATGTTCTTCCATCATGTTTTTCTTTAGCTCTTAGGTCCATGGAGTTTTCTATAGATTCCATGCCTTGGAGATTCCAAATTCTTTATTTCATCATAGGATCATGGATGTGGATGGACAACTGGGGATAATTTAAGGCTTCTTTTCGAAGAAGGCTTCTTCTAAAGTCAAACTGAACACGTAATTCTTTTCATGGTTGTTACCATGGATATATACTTCATCATCTTCAATGGATCATAGGATTAGGTCCCTCCTAATACTTGCTTCATGTATGAATGCATGCTCTTCTTTTGGAAATATATAATTGGCTCCCTCCATCTAACAGAGTCCACGCTTCTGTTTGCATCCTTATTTCCTTCTGCAAAGTGTCATAAGTCTTTCACCAATTTCCTCTTGATTGTTGACTTCTTTCTGTCTTTACTTCTTCTTGGTTTCTTCAAGATTGATTCTGATTTCAGCTTATCTTACAGTTGTACTTCATCCTTTCATGTGTATTGCCTGACTTGTAGTCATTGTGATATTATTCCTTATCTTGTTGTTCTTCCATAGGTATAGTTTCTATTTGAACACATTATCTTCTAACAAATAAATATGCAATATATGTACATAAAACATGGTATGTACAAGAACTATAAAGAGTATTGTTACCTTTTCTTAGCAGAAGAAGTCTATTTTTTCTTGCTTGGCTTTCTTTGAGGGTTCCCTTTCTTCGAAAACTGATTCTTCATGTGTTTCCTTCCTTTTCTTTAACTCAGGATAATGATTCTTGTAGTGACCATATTTTCGACAGTTGAAGCATTGTATTTCTGACATATCTTTCTTTTGATTTGGCTTTTTCCTTGAGCCAAACTTCCTTTTGTTCCTGAAGTTCTTGAATCTTGCTATGAAGGCTTGATCATCGTATTTCTTTTGAGGTTTCTCTTTTGCACTAATCCTTGATTCTTCTTGTACACAACAAGTCCAAAGTTCTTCAAATGTAGGATACTCCTTCCTTGTGTTTATGCTTGCGGCAAATGCATCTCATGTCTCGAGAAGACCGTTGAGTATTATATTTACCAGTTCCTTCTCTAAAATGGTTTCTTCAATAGCTTGTAGTTGATCTCTTAACTGATAGATTCTCACAAAGTATGATGTTATGATGTCATCATCATCCATCTTCATGTCACAGAGCTCATTCTTCAGACTCATTACTTGTCCAATGTTTCTGAATGAAAAGAGGTTTGTTAGGGCATCATACATCTTCTTAGATGAGTCAAGATGGGATATGTAGCTGGGTATCAAGTGGTCTTTTATAAAATCCACTATGATACTCATGGCATTGATGTCACTGTCTTTGAACTTCTCCATAACTGCAATGTTCTGTAGTTCCTTCTCTTTTCCTTCTTCAAACTCTGGTTCCATAATCTTTCCTTTCATGATATCCAACACTTTGTTCTTGGAAAGGATGAGATCAATCCTTTTCTTCCATGCTTTGAATTTAGAAGCCCCTTCTAACTTGTTTTCTGACTTCATAGAGTATGTCATGTCTGCTTTGACTTGGTCAACCCTAGATTTGACCAAAAAATAAAACTTGACATCTTAGCTTGCTGAGAGTACCAAGAGATGCACTAGGCTAGGGTGCACTAGTCTATCTGGAAATTAGGTCAATACCTTCACTTAAGGTTCCTCAACGAGAGGGTTAGGGTTTCGTTGCTGCAACAAAAACTGCCTGCAACTGCAACTGCAACTGAGAAAATCCTCCCAATCTATCTTCCAGTGGTTAGACTATTTGAAGATAGTGTGGGCCCATAATCTGTTAGAATATAATGGCTGTGCTCATTTAACCATAGACAATCTAGCAATATTTTCACCCAACCATAGGCCAAAGCCACCCCTGAGCACCTTAACCTTGACAGAGAATCATTCCGGAAGCAAACCCTAGTCTGGATAGCCAAACAAAGTTGGCACACCTTTCTCCAAGGATAACGCACCAAGCAAGAGTAACAAGAGTTGATCAGAGAGTCCAAACCATAACTAAGAGAGAGTCCAAGCCAAAATTGAAATTTGCTAGTTGCAGCAGCTGCAACAACAGCTCTCCTCTAAACTTGCACACAAAATGGCCAACTGTAGTGCGCACAAGTGTTGCTTCTGCAGTTCTAAGAACACTAGCTAGAATGAAGACTGGCCTCCTATATTTATATTATTTCTGGCAGACTGCCTGGGCCGACTTCTCATTCTGGGTACTAATTCTTTAGTATATAACATTTCCTTTAGCCGACTTCTTCTCTTGGAGGCTAGTAACCTAATACAAGTCATTCTCTTGAGCCAACTTGTCTTCTAGGGTTATTAACCAATTAATTAGGGTTTCTTCTTGCTTCACGAAATATTCTATTCTTGTCAAGTTTACACGTGGAGGTAAATACCTCCTGCAACTACCATAATATCAACACTATGAAACATGCAAACATAAGGCTCATATGATTGGATAGTGCATCAAAATTGGAATATGTTAGCAGTCAATTGATGCTAGAGACCCAATGTGAACTATAGAGAAAATGAGGTTTGGCCCTCAGTGTGTCAATTGATGCTAGAAACACACTTTTCTCAAGTGCCCCAATCTTTGTATTAGTGAACAACTCCCTATCCCCATGTATTTTGTTGCATTGGTCTATTTGGAATGGGTGTTCTTTGGCCCTTTATCTTTATGTGTTGACCGCAAATGATTTGGGCTATTTTCTAGAAGCTACTTGCATCTAGGGGTGCGTACAAGGTATTTCTCTTCCAGATGGTTAATAACTATTTTGTAGACAATTCGCTTCTTTTTGTGCTTGTGGATCAGGGATCAATTGATGGAGCCAAGCATTGTTTGGTTGTTTTTTGTGAAGCCTTGAGGTCGGTGGTTAGTGATCACAAAACCGACTAGTGGTTGGTTGGTTTGGAGGACCCCCTGAACTAGATCCCTCCAGCTTGGACTATTGTCCACCCAAGTGTTATTATGCATTATCTTGGCATTCCCTTTGGTGTTGGGATTTCTCCAATTTCCATGTGGAATTAGTGTCTTTAATGTTTGCAACATGCGCTTCTCTTTTGGTAGAGTAAGGGCCTCCCCATTTATCGGGAAATTGGTTATCATGGAAAGGATACTATAGACATCATATCCATTATGGGTCACATTGGTTTCCCAATAGGGCATAGTTTTAGTATTTCTATTTCCGTTCCAAGTATGGTGAGGAGTGGGGCCTTCTGATGGTGCCTTGGGATGTCTGTATCGTTCCCAAGGATGAGGTAGGTCTTGGTTTGATCTGAAATGGATCTGAACTGACGAATGGGTGTAAGAATAAGTACCTACAAGATTAATCAAGCAATTCATGAAGGCTAGCAAACATTGTAAAACAAATAAAATGTAAAAGTTGAATGAGACAAATCTGAGAGAAAAAAAAGAATTAAATGAAAAAAATAGAACAAAAGAGGAGAGAAAGGCCGAGGAATAGGAAATGAAGGGTTATTGTTGTTGGCCTTCCCTTCACCCCCCAACTCTCCCTATTTACTCCACCTTCATTCTCAAGGAGGATTTTTGGCCAAGAGAGGAAGAGGCATAGAGCTAGGAAAGCAATGTAACTAGAGATTGTTGGAGTGAAGAAACTGAGCCTCATTTGAAGCTGGTTTCCCCATTTGGGTTTCCAGGGTAACATTTTTGTGTTCATTGTGATTGATTGTTGTGTTCAATGTTGTTTTTCTTCATGTTAAATTGAATTACTTCATGTTTATGCTATGGTGTGTGAGATCATTCTTTGTGTGCAAATGAAGAACCCCAACAACTCTAGAATGTCCGCCATCCAATTCCCTTTGAAGTATGAGATCGATGGCTTTTAAATTTTGTCTGTTGCAAATATCTAGGAAGTTTCTAAATTCATTTTTTATGGTTGTTAGTGAATTTATCTCTCCTACAAATTACCATCAGTCTCTTTGAGCTGAGATTCAGTGCTTGGTCAACTCTATACACAACTGAGTTGATTCCTCATTGTTGGGAATCAAATACTTAAAATGTCATAATAAACCAGAAGTACACACCATGTACACCAATGTGAGCATGGAGCACAACTCCAAGATAGATAAGAGAGATGAGTTACACAATAAATCCTTAAAAAATAGGAGAACCTCCTCCGAATATCCCAATACATTCATAAATCCAAATCTCATGTACTCAATAATCACTACATGATCTCTATCTATATACCTATTCACACATTACACATGTGGACCCTTTATTATTAGGATGGCCCTACTACATATACATTTACACATTACATGTACATTTAACCCCATATATGCCCCCCCTTGGAGTCATATCCTAGTACCCTCCTTCAAAAAGCTTTGTCATCAAAGCTTTGTAGTTAAAGACTTTACATGTGATGAAACCAAGTAATATGATTTTCTTATGTTCCTGCTTTCTTCTTTCCATTGATGATGATCCGTCCATACAAAATCAATTCTCCCTAGGTGATTCTATACACAGTTGGGATATTTTCCAATTGCTTGGGACATTTTCCCACTTTCCTGGGATGTTTTCCAATTGCCTGGGACATTTTCCAATTGCCTGGGATGTTTTTCAATTGGTTGGGATGTTTTCCCACTAGCCTAGGCCATTTCCCACCTTCTTGGACAACTTTACATCCCCTTGGGAATTTTATTTTGTGCCTAAATAACTTCACATATTTCTTTAAACCACGTATTATATTTTTTGACAGGTTTAAAGAGTTTAAGGCTCTTGTTGAGAATCAAATAGAGAAAAGGATTAAGGTGTTGAGGATGGATAATGGTGGAGAGTTATGCAGGAATGAATTTGAATAATTCTGTAATAAATGCGGTATAGAAAGGCAGAAGAATACTCCTTATACACCTTAGCAGAATGGATTTGTAGAAAGGATGAACATGACTCTGATGGAAAAAGCAAGGTGCATGCTCAGTGGTGCTGGGTTAGGGAAAGAATTATGGGTAGAGGCAGTGGGTACTACATGTTACCTGGTCAATCGATCACCCTCATTAGCACTGGATGACAAGACTCCACACAAGGTATGGACTAGTAAGAAACCCTCTCTCACACATCTCAAGGTATTTAACTGTGAGGCCTATGTTCACGTTCCAAAGGAAAACATGAGTAAACTAGATAAGAAGGCTGAAAAGTATATTTTTATTGGGTATAAAGATGGTCTAAAAGGTTATAATCTTTGGAACTCATAAACTAATAAGGTTGTGTATAGCCGAGATGTGGTATTTAGAGAAATGAAAGATGTTGTCAAATAGGAACTCTTAACAAGTAAGGAAGAACCAGAGAAGAAAGAGTTTGAGTTAAAGGGTGATGAATCAGACTCTACATAAGAACATAAATAATAAGAAGAAGATCCTCATACTCCAGTATTGAGGAGATCGGTTCAGGAAAAAGGCTATCGAAAAGGTATACTTCACTTGATTTTTGTTCAAATTTTGCTTTGTCTATTACTGATGATGATCCTAGAACTGTTAGGGAGGAAGTGGATTCAGAGGATGGAAAACTCTGTAAAAAGGCCATGGTTGAAGAAATGACAACCTTGGATAAGAATGAGGCTTTGGATCTAGTGGAGTTGCTGACTTGAATAAATCCCATTGGAAACAATGGGTATTTAAAAGGAAGATGAATGCAGAAGGAAAAATGGAGAAATACAAAGCTCGGTTAGTAGCAAAGGGTTATTCCCAGGTTGAGGGAATTGATTTTGGTGAGATTTTTTCTCCTGTTGCCAAGTTAACTTCTATTAGATTTTTGTTATCTGTTGCTGCTACATTCAATTTTGAAGTAGAACAGATGGATGTAAATACAACATTCCTACATGGGGATCTGGAAGAAGAAATCTACATGAAGAAGCTAGAAAGCTTTGCTATGAAAGGAAATGAGCTGGTATGTAAGTTGAAAAAGTCCCTGTATGGTTTAAAACAATCATCCTTGGTATAAAAAAATTGATACTTATATGTTGGGACTTGGATTCACAAGTAGCAAAGAGGATCACTGTGTGTATTTTAAATTAATTGGTGATCATTTGATTTATTTGGTCTTGTATGTGGATGACATGTTGCTGATAGAAAACAATGAGGAGATTATCTAGGATGTGAAAACTCAGTTGTCCTTTAAATTTGACATGAAGGATCTTGGTGCTGCAAATTTCATTTTGCGCATGGAAATTAAAAGAGATCAGAGAAACAAGAAACTTTGGTTAAATGGGAGAAAATATGTTGAGACAATATTGCATAGGTTTAATATGTAGGAATGCAAACCGGTCAGGATCCCTATTCCTGTAGGTGTAAAGTTATTTGCGGATCAGTTTCCCAAGACACAAGAAGAGGAGGAGGACATGTCTCATGTTCCATATGCGAGTGCAATTGGTAGTTTGATGTATGCAATGGTTTGTACTAGACTGTAAATTGTACATGCAGTGGGATTTTTGAGCACGTATATGTCAAAACTAAGGAAGGATCACTTGACAACAGTAAAGAGAGTTTTTAGGTATTTGTGTGGCACTACTAGTTATCAATTGTGCTACCAAGGAAAGACTAGGTTTGAATAGAGTGTTGGACATACATGGTTTTGTGGATGTAGACTGGGCTGGAGATCTGGATCGTAGAATATCTACAAGCAGGTATGTGTTTAACCTGTTTGGAGGAGCAATCAATTGGATGAGTAAAAGATAGTTTGTAGTGGCACTTTCAACTATAGAATTTGAATACATGTCATCCACTCATGCAATCAAGGAAGCAATATGGTTACAAGATTGTGTTCAGATATTGGATTGGTACAACAAGCTGTAAGGATAGATTGTGACAGTCAGATTGCAATTTTTTTGGCGAAGAACCCAACTTATCATTCAAAGAAAAAACATATTGATGTTCAATATCACTTTGTAAGAGACATGGTTGAAGAAAAGAAGGTGTTGTTGATGAAGGTGGACACTTTGAAGAATGCTACAGATTCATTAACAAAATCTGTGAGCACTGAGAATTTCTCTTGGTGTAGAGGATCTATGGGCATTGCTGCCTTGGATTGTTGACTATGTAACCTTGTAACCTTGTAAGCCCATGTATGCAAACAAAACAACAAGTGGGAGAATGTTGGGTATGTGTTATATTCTTTGCATGACTAGAACTAGTGTCTACATTGCTCCAGGCGCGGAGGGGGGTGTACTGCCCCCTTTCTCGGGGGTCACAAGGGGGTTGGGTGGAAACGCCCCCAAATCATTTTTTTACTGGTTTTCGTGTCCATTTTTGGGAAGTTTTTCAATACATAGTTTTTTGTTGATGGTTTTCTATTTATGGTTAAGTAATTAGGGTTGTTGACTAATCCAAGTTATTGGATTAGGGTTTTGGATGTTATGAGATCCCATATGTATATTGTATTGTAAGCAATGTATGATGTGAATGAATATAGAATATGCTCGTTTTCCCGGTTTGGGTTTCCAGGGGAAAAATCTCTATGTAATGTGTGTATTTGCCATTGTATCTTTTCTGTTCTTTTATTGAAAAATTGTTTGTAGTAAAATATTGTACAATGTTAAAATCTACAAGTAGTCAAACTTGGAAATAGAAATTACTTTCTCTTAGCAATTCAAATTCAAACATATATCTATGTATTGAATGGATTAGTTGTTTGAATTTTGTTTTTTGCACATTAAAGGGGTAGAGAAACATATCAATTCATCCAATACATGAGGTTGGAACTTGGTTGGATTGGCTTCAATCCCATAAGTAAACAAACCAAGAAGCTTGGCAGTAAACTAGTTCCGAAGACATAAATAGCTCAAAGAATAGAGAATTTCCATTACATTTTCATCTGGGTTCTTGTGTGTAGGTTACATAGAAAAGGATCCATCCAATAATTTGGAATAGAGGTTGCAAAAAGAACAAACCTTACATCACTAAGAAGAAGAAGACAAAGATCCTTTTATAAGGTAGGGAATAGAGGCCTAGTGGCTTTTATGAAGACAGAGCACTCTATACAAGCCTGAGAATAGAATTCAAAAGAGAATTTTGTAGAGGATCCATGTTGGTGAAGAAAGTGGGCTATAAGTCCCTTGTTTACAGATCATAAGGTATTAGGGTAGTTTCATCTTTAACTGTGACAATTGCCAAAACTTTGAAGAGAACATTGCAGACTTCAACACGGGTAAAACAAACAAAGAAAAGTTGGAAGACTAAGGGACATCAATGCTCGACTTCGAGAAGAGAACGAAAACTTGAAGGAGGTCCAAATTTCAACAAGAGGATGGTAGAGATGGAAAATCACCTTGATACCTTTGTCAAAGTGCTGCCATTACTAAAAAAGTTGGAAGAATGTTGAGACTCCCTCATTGTAGTCATGATAGATTGGGACAAACACATAATGAAACTTGTACACTTGGGAGAGAAGGTCATTTAGTTGGATAGTTGGAAAGAGGATAGGCTCACACAGATGATGGAGTAGTTGCAAAAAGAGTTGGTAGCAAAGGAGGAGGCCTTAGCAAGGCTCCAAGCAACTGTCCAAGAACATCGAGAAGTAGGGCCACCTTCCATTGCCACTGCCCAAGCCAACACCATGATGAAGAACAATTCAGTAAATTCACCTTCCATAGACATTCCTTAAGGGATAAGCATAAAGGCCTAGGCTTCGATGGAAGAGTGGAAAATCCCATGACCATGAAGACCATTTTTGTGAAAGGAAAAGCATGTTGGAGTTGGTCTTCTTATTAGAAGAAAGAGCAGTAGTAAGTGAAGGTGGAAGCCCACTACCACGTCAACCTTCTTGTGGGGGATTGAAGAAGGGAAAAAATGAAGAAGGTTCTAATAATTTGCTTGTACTATCACTCAAAATAATCAACAAGTTAATCAACTAGGGAAAGTGATTCGTAAATGGTGGGCCTGTGGCCTATCCATTTCATCAACATGGATGCTTCGATGAAATTTATCTTTTGTTCTTTGTTCTTTGGTTTGTTTACTACTTGGTTTGCATTGCTTGTAGTCGTTAGACCAATACCAAATTCCCAAACTGTGTTTATGGGAAGGTTAAGGGCCAACACTCATTATACAATGATCTTTATGTCCAAGATCAAGAATGAAGGAAATGCTTAGTGGGTGAATTTAGTCTTCCAATAGGGGAGAAAAATTCCTATGGGGCGAATTAAGATGACCAATAGTAAAGAAGATGTTTTGTGGTTGGATTTAGTCATCTAGCAGTGGAGAAAAACACCTAGGGGATGAATTAAGTCAATCAATAGGAAATAAATTTTTCTATGGATGGATTTGGGCACTTAGCTATGGAGAAAAACGCCCAGGGACGAAGTAAAACACCCAAAGAGTTATAAATTCACCCAGGCAAAAGTAAATTCACTCAACAATAAAATAGAATTCCCAAAGAGGTATAAATTTTCCCAGGCAAAAGTAAATTTTCCCAACAATAAAATAAAACTCCCAGAGGAGGAAATACAATTTTTGGGTGAGTGGAAACTCAGTCAACAAGACAAAACACAACTCATAGAGGATTGAGCTAATGAATCTTGCATCTAATAACCAAAACAAAAATTTCAAGCAATAAAACTCAAACTAAAACCACAATATACCTCCATAGAGTAGATTACACCCACACAGTATAAACAATATAGACTTATTTTTCTTGGGAAATTTATTACAATGGGTGAACTATGCATGCCCATAAATCTGATGCATTGTTACTCACAACAAGAAATGCAGATGGCCATGGCTCAAAGATGCCTTCTCTTTGTAAATTTTAACCTTATAAAATTAATTGCTGCAAACAGAGTCTTAATAAAAAAAAAGAAGATAAAATGGCACACACACATTGCAGAGAAATTTTACTATGGAAACCCAAACTGGGAAAAATAACAACCTGTTTAGAGTCGCACCTGTAATATTCTATTCATCACATTCTTCATTGTTTACAATACAATATACATATATGATCACGCAACATCCAAACCCCTAATCTATTGACCTAGATTAGACAACAACCCTAATCCCTTAATCAGAATTAGAAAACCATCAACAAAAATCGTGTGCTGAAAAATCGCAAAAAATGGATGAAAAAAACCACTGAAAAACAAATGTAAAAAAACGCCATATATATATATATATATATATATATATATATATATATTATCTAGTAGCTTCACCCCCAAACTCCCTTACAAAGGGTACCTCATGCCCCCCTCCCCTACCCCCCTTGCTCCCATATCAATGTACAATACATGGGACTAATCTTGCAAATAATATAACACATACCCGACATTCTCTAGCTTGTTTTTTTATTTGCAAACAAGGGGTTACAAGATTACATAGTCAACAATCCAGGGTAGAAATGTCCATAGATCATCTACACCAAGAAAACCTCTTAGTGCTCACATATTTTTTTAATGAATATGCAACATTCTCCAAAGTGTCCACCTTCATTAGCAACACCTTCTTGTCTTCAATCATGTCTCTCACAAAGTGATATTGAACATTGATATGCTTTTCCTTTGAATGATAAGCTGGGATCTTCACCATGAATATTGCACTCTAACTGTCACAATCTATCCTTACAACTTGGTGTACCAACCCAATACTTGAACAAAACCTCTATAACCATATTGCTTCCTTGCTTGCATGAGTGACCACCATGTATTCAACTTTTGTAGTTGAGAGCGCCAATACAAATTGTCTTTTGCTCATCCAATTGATTGCTCCTCCAAAAAGGTTAAACACATACACACTCATAGATCTTATACAATCCATATCTCTAGACAAGTCTGCATCAACAAACCCATGTATGTTCAACACTCTGTCCAATATTGGTCCTCCTTGGCAGCACAATCCATAACTAGTAGTGCCACACAAATATTTGAAACCCTCTTTACTGATGTCAAATGTTCCTTCCCTAGTTTTGACATATACCTGCTTAAAACTTCCACTGTATGTGCAATGCATAGTTTGGTACAGACCATTACATACATCAAACTACCAACCACACTCGCATATGGAACACAGGACATGTCCTCTTCATCTTCTTATTTCTTGGGACACTGATCCACAAATAACTTTACACCTACAAGAATAAGAACCTTGACCGATTTACATTCTTGCATATTAAACCTTTGTAATATTGTCTTGACATATTTCCATAATTTAACCAGAGTTTCATGTTTTCCCAATCTCTTTTAATTTCCATGCCCAAAATGAAATTTGCAGCACCAAGATCCTTCATGTCAAATTTATAGGACAATTGAGTTTTCACTTCTTGGCTAATGTCCTTGCCATTTCCTATCAACAACATATCATCCACATACAAGATAAAATAAATAAGATGATCATCGATTAATTTGAAGTACACATAGTGATCCAATTTTTTCCTTGTGAAACCAAGTCCCTACATATAAGTATCAAAATTTTGATACCACATTCTTGTTGATTGCCTTAACCCATACAGGGGATTTTTCAGCCTACATAACAACTCTTTCTTTCCCTTCACTGCAAAGCCTTTTGGTTGGTTCATGTAGATTTCTTCTTCCAGATCCCCATGTAGGAATGTTGTCTTCACATCCATCTATTCTACTTCAAAATCAAACGCAAAAACAATAGATAAAAGGAATCTAATAGAATTTAACTTGGAAACGAGAGAAAAAAATTCACCAAAGTCAATTCCCTTTACCCGGGAATACCCTTTTGCTACTAACCGAGCTTTGTATTTCTCCACTTTTCCTTTTGTATTAAGCTTCTTCTCAAACACCCATTTGCTTCCAATGGGATTTCTTCCAGTCGACAACTCCACTAGATCCCAAGCCTCATTCTTATCCAAGGCTACAATTTCTTCAACCATGGCCTTTTCCAATAGTTTTCCATCCTCTGAATCCACTGCCTCCCTAATATTTCTAGGATCATCATTAGTAATAGACAAAGAAAATTTTGAACATAAATAAGGTGGAGTATACCTTTTCGGTTGCCTTCTTTCCCAAACCGATTTCCTCAATACTAGAGTATGAGGATCTTCTTCTTCTTATTCTTGTTCTTTTGTAGAGTCTGATTCATCATCCTTCAACTCAAACTCTATTTTCTCTGGTTCTTCCTTCCTTGGTAGGACTTCCTGTTTGAAAACATCTTTGATTTCTCTAAATACCACATCTCGGATATACACTACCTTCTTAGTTTCTGGGTTCCAAAGTTGATAACCTTTCAAACCATCTTTACACCCAATAAATATACACTTTTAAATCTTTTTTATCTAGATTACTCCTGTTTTCCTTTGGAACGTGAACATAGGCATCACAACCAAATACCCTGAGATGTGTCAAAGAGGGTTTCTTACCAGTCCATACGTCATGTGGAGTCTTGTCATCCAACAATGATAAGGGTGATTGATTGACCATGTAACATGCAATACCTACTTCCTCTACCCAAGAATCATGCAATACCTATTGCCTCTACCCATAATTATTGCCCTAACCCAACACCATTGAACATGCACCTTGTTTTTTCCATCAGTTTCTTGTTTATTCTTTCTGAAATTCCATTTTGTTGAGGTGTATATGGAGTAGTATTCTTCCTTGCTATACTCAATTTCTTACAAAATTATTCGAATTCATTTCCGCAAAAATATCCACCATTATCTATCCTCAACACCTTAATTCTTTTCTCTGTTTGATTCTCCACAAGAGCCTTAAACTCTTTAAACCTGTCAAAGAATTTAGATTTCTTCCTGAGGAAATAAATCCAAGTATTCCTCAAGAAGTCATCTATAAATGAGACATAGTACACAAATTTTTCTTGTGATGGAACTAACACAGGTCCAAATACATCATTGTGCACCAATTGTAAAATTTCTTCTGCCCTCGTTGCACCAGAGGGGAATCTTACCCAAATTTGCTTCCCATATATACAATATTCACAAAAATTAAAATCCAGAGAAAAATTAGACATACTTTCAACCATACCTTTATCATGTAGTGGTTGAAGGCCCTTCTCTTCGATATGCTCCAGTCTTTGATGCCACAACATAGTCTTTTCTCCAGAGACTGTAGGAGTTTTTTCTTCTTCAGTTCCATACTCATAAACAATGGAACTATTGCACCCATCATTAATAGTTCTTCCCTGAAACTTATACAGAGTTCCGATCTGAAATCCCTTCAACAACACCATTTCTCCTTGAACCGTATTGCATGTTTCTTTCTCAGACACTGTTTCTACCCCTGCATCGTCCATTTTGCTTACAAAAATCAAATTTCTGGCCAATCCTGGGATGCGCAAAACACCAGGGAGTGTTCTAATCCTTCTATCCATGAGCTTCAACTTTAATTTTACTCGTCTTATGATTTTGGTTATCAAGTCATCACCTAGGAAAACATCACTTCCATCATACCTTTTGTTAGCACCTAGAATTGCAATAGAAAATTTTCGATCTTTGGCGAAGTTTTCAAATATGGTAGCACATTGGACATTTTCAAAAAACAAGGGTTCTATCGAAATAATTGTGTTTCTGTATTGCATGCCCAAACTTGAAATGAATTCATATTTAAATTGACAAAAATGCTAGAGCCCTGGTTATATTAATTTAATAAAAAATATGGGGTTTTAGGCCCAATATCCAAGTAGGGCCTATCTACAAGTCCAAGCACCTGAAACCAAGAGCCAAGTAATCACCACATGTATCTAGAATCAAGTCACAAGGAAACACCCGAATGCATAAGTGTTAAGTGACAAGGAGGGAGCCCACAAAGGGCCAAAGGCCATGCACTGCGTGCTGAACATGTATGGAAATGCTTGTGCATATTAACACATAAAGTATGCTTGTGCTAATGTATATGGGATATATCCCATTGCACAAAAAGGTGAAAATTCCACCCATGCTAATGGAGAAAGTCAACAACTATGTGCTCATGTAAATGTCAATCGCTCATCGCCAAATGTTCGAGACATTAGCTAACATGCATGATCTATGTTAGAGAGAGATGATCCTGTTAAGTTTGGTAATCTAGTCATGGGTATGCCGACAGTGACTATGTTGTTTCCACTGGTGGTGACAGTGATTGGAATGATGGGCATATCATCACAAAGTCCAAGTGTTAAGTTTGGATCCATCGTTGCATAATTTGAAAACTGCTTACTCCACAAATGCAATGGTAGGGTATATTGCGAGAGTTAAAGCACTCAAGCACTTCCTAAATATCAATTGTCAAGATTATGGGGCTTTCAAGTTTATATGAGTTAAGAGAATCAAGAGCTTCAAGGGAGGCGATGAATAATTAAGGCGATTTAATGCATTGTTATAGGTTTGTTGAGTTTTTCAAAACACCTCGTTGAGGAGAGCACCGATTTTATATTTCAACACGATGAACTAAATGTTAATCAAATTCAATCACAATGCCTCCTAGGGTAAGTCAAAAACTTGTATGTTTTCCTTGAGTCGGGATTTGGTGGCCAAATGGATGAGAGAATTATTTGATGTCATTAGAAGGTTGGCAACATTATTTGTCTATATTTATTTGACATAAATAAGTGAAAATTCCTAGATATTCTTAATAGATGAGCAATATTTCTATTATTAGATCTCTCAAGCACCATCAATTATGGGAAATTAAGTTTCTGAGTTCTATAGAAAACAAGTTGGTATTAAATTTAAAGTGGAAACAATTATAGATCAGATCCATATTTCAAGGAATTTTTTTAGGCCTCGGATCCATATCTCTAGGGAGACTTCAAGGCAGGAGTTGAGCATTTGGTTCAAGGTTTAAAGATCACATATAATACAACAAAGAATGACAATTGTCCAAATCTAATTCGACATCTTTAGGATAGTTATTCTTAGTCAAAATCAATCAATAATCCTAGATTTGATGGAACCAACATCAATAGTTAAAAACCATTCTAGATCTACGAATATTTTATTTACAAAAGCAGGCATTGAAAGATTTTGTTAAGTTGGAGAACAAAAGACCTGGCATCATTGTTGGCAGTTAAAGAATCAATTCTAGAGTTCATGCAAAAAATTGCAAATTTGTTTTATTTTAGTGATAGGTTTTGCTTCCTAGAAATTTGTAACAGTTGGTATTGTATTGCTTATTTAAAATTATCATTTTGGGGGTCTTAGAGGGGGGGAATCTTCCTCTTAGAAGGAAGCAAGGGTTCGAGTAATGGAAGAGAGAGGTCTCGTAACCGTAAGGAGCTTCATGTCTTGCAACAATTGACGCTCAGAGATTCAAACACTCTGTTAGTTCGACTATGCATCTTTGTAACTTTCTTTTTCTGCTTATTTGAATACAATGAATATTTTTGCAATGCATGTATTTTCACAAAATTCATCCTCGATTACAGTGAGGATCTTATTATTAATTACCTATTTTTTGTAATTTGTATTCAAGTACTTGTTTCAGATTCAAAATATCATTTTGAGTTTGAAAATATTCTTGGTGAATATATAAGTTAATAGATTTTGACACGTATGTATTCGTGTTTGTTCCTTGTTCCTCCATATTTCATTGTCCATTAAATATCTTGCTATCAACGTGAATTCCCTTGACTATATAAATTATTGTTGATCATTTGAGATTTAGTTGATGATCTTTATCAGATCCTAAACCCATCCAACCTACTTGATCCATCTATCAACCAAAAAAACTATTGCAATAACTAAGGTGCCTTAGATTTTCCCTATAGCAGTCTAGTGTAAAATTTAGGGATAACATCTTTTGATGATGTTTACGGGGAGTGGAGGAACTAAGACATCGTTCCCTGGGCGTACGACAACAAGTACAACTAGTTCTTGATGGTGAACAAGGATTGGTGACAGGAATGACTGCGATCATTCACCTGGCGACTCCATGATTAAAGAATCCACATGCGGCTCCACTGTTCAAGAATGTCAAAAGCTATGCATGCTATTTTAGCTTGAAGATTTGTACCATTCAATTTCTCAATAGTTTCTGGTTATCCAAATCTGGTGCCTCATGCAAATGAATGGCAAGGTCATCTTCCCAAGTTCAAAGAAGGTATGGAGGATAATCCTGCAGACTACTTATTAAAGTTCCATGAACTTATGCACCAATTGAATATATCTCATGAGGATGTACTCATGAATATGTTCATGTACTCACTCGAGGAAGATGCTCATGATTGGTATATATCTCTACCTCTTTCTATCATTTCTTCATTGCGGGAGTTCCATATAGTTTTTCATGATCATTGCAAAATGTTTTATCCGGCTGAGCTGTTTTTTGAACACTATTGTGAAGAATGTGAATCCTTTATTCAACTTTCAATTATTGATTCTTTTAATAGTGATAATAAAAGATATGTTTATGTTGAAGAACTGGAGGAGGAATCATATGAATCCTTCTCTAGTTATTCAGTCTTGAAAGCAGATTATATTGATTTCCCTGTTGATAAAGATGTTGGAATCCATGCTCTAGATGCATTTGTCATTGTATCAAATGTTTCTAGTAGCTATGAATGTGATGAAATTGCTACTCCAAACCTTGAAAAATATCAACATGAATATGATGAGTATCTGGATGATTTGGAGGAGCAGTTTCCTAAATCAACACATATGAAATTTCTCAACAATAACCCTATATATGACAACTATGAAACATATTCTTAGGAAGGAAGTGAGAGAGACGATGCTCAGTTACCATATCAATCCACAATTGTTCTTTATCGAAAGGATGTTGAACAACAAATTCAAGAAATTAGTGATCCCACATTTGACATTCTTGAATCAGAATTTGAAGGAGAATTAAACAAAATATGGTTAGAATAATTGAGGATTTCAAAAATAAGGGAGGTAATTCCCGATTTTCTTCTTTTTTACTTTCATAATTTTAAGAACATAAACTTGATATCATCCATGGAACAAATATTGCACAGGGGAAACCTATTAATAAACCAGAAAATGAAGTATTCACCTTCTATCAAATTGTTTCTTCTTGTTATTTTTATGACCCCGTGGCAAGTTATATGGATTCTAAATGGAATCATTACTTTTGCATATTTGACTTCATAAAGACAGAGTTCTAGAGCTGTAGGTTATTGATTTTTCATTAAGCTAGGCTTAAGCATGAAGTTCATTCCAATTTTAGCATTTTATTTGAACCATGGACAATTGCAGTTACACCATAAACAATTTGCTACAGTAATGAAGATCACAAGAAGAAACACCATGCACAAGTACACAAGAAGTATCCTGGGAAACCCTTCTCAACAAGGGAAGAAAACATATCCAATCGTTTGCTATATTCTTCAAGATAAATACCTTTCATACCATAAACCTAACACACAAAACCTAGAATATTAGCGCCCAAGGGAGGTGCGCACTTCAACCCTAGAACAAGTACTTGTTGAAATTTCCAAACTCACATATGTGTTATGTTTCCTCAATGGGGAAATCACCTTTATTTATATTATAATGGACACATCAAATGTGGTGTCTATTGGCACAATAGGGCCGACCTCAATAACTTAGAATATAATTAATAATTACAATATTGATTATCTTTTATATTAATTAACTTTCAATTTATGGTGGGGCCGACCTGTACCCTTTACATCACAATTAGGGTTACAGGTAAGTCCAACTCTTAGAAAATATAGCAAAGGATCTCGCACACCCACTAGTGCTCATCCACTACGGGCACATCCACCTGTGCTCAGCCACATGGACATACAAGTCAACAGATCTCTATCTCACTGCATCTCACAGGAGAATCATCAGGATACACACTCACTAGTGCTCAGCCACTAGGATCACATCCACTTGTGCTCATCTATAGGAACGTCCTACTCAACATATCTCTATCTCACTGAGTCTCACAAGAGAATGATATGGAGTATCACATCATCTCAACTATCTACATAGAGGAGAACAATAAATGCATCACATGGGCTCCTTCACCCCTCACATGAGTACACATCATTTCATCTCCGTCTCAGAGAGAATGACACACCCAACTCATGGGCATCTTCCCTTCACAGGGGCACACAATGTTCCATTTCCATCTCAGAGAGGAATGAAAAACCCATCTCATGGGATTCCTCACCCCACACAAGGGCACACAATGTTCCATCTTCATCTCAGAGAGGAACTACACACCCATGTCATGGGCACACTCAACTCATGGGATTCCTCACCCCACATAGGGGCACACAATGTTCCATCTCGATCTCAGAGAGGAACAACACACCCATCTCATGGGAACACCCAACTCATGGGCTCTCTCACGGGCAAACTCACTCAGTTTTTGTTCTGGAGGATGTCTCACGCAACTGTAATCATCAACACTCCCTCTCAGCTCGGGAGACATTCTCCATTAGGCCAAGTCTCACATGGAAGTACTCAAAATTCATCTTGGTTGTAGTCATAAACACTCCCTCTCAGCTAGGGAGGTATTCTCCACCAGGCCAAGTCTCTCACGAAAGTACTCGAACTTTGTCTTGGAAATAATCATCAACACTCCCTCTCAACTAGGGAGGTATTCTCCACCAATCCAGTCTCTCAAGGAAGTACTCGAACTTCATCTTTTCAAGTGGTTTGGTGAATATATCTACAATCTGCTCATGTGTAGGAAGGCACTGCATGTGCAATGATTTCCTCTGCACCATGTCTCTAATATAATGATGTTTTATCTCAATGTGTTTCGATCTATCATGAAACACTGGGTTCTCAGAGAGCTTCACATAGCTCTGTTTATCACAATGAATAATGGTAGGATCCATATCATGATCAAATAATTTTTTCAGAAGCTTGCGAAGCCACACTGCTTCGCAGACTGCCACACTTAATGCTATATATTCTACTTCTGCGGTACTCAAGGCCACAGAGCTCTATTTCCTACTGCACCAGGAAACCATGGCAGACCCCAAGGTAAAAATAACAACCGGAGGCATATCTCTACAAACTCAAGTCTACACTGGAGGAATATCTCAGGCCATATCCAACAGTGCTTTGTAGATATCTCAATACATGCTTCCATGCTATGCAGTGAGTATGTCTCAACTGACTCATGAACTGCCTAAGAACATTCAATGAATAACATATTTTAGGTCTAGTGTTAACCAGATACATCAATGATCCAATCAGATGTCGGTACACATGTGGATCAATCTCATCTGAATCGAAAGAAGCCTAATTCATCTTCTTCAAGTTCATCATCATTGGTGTAGGAA
>JASDQU010372432.1:60989-74602 GCA_032191745.1 Picea mariana
TAAGCCTCTTCGAGGGGGCAACCTCCTTTTACCCCACTTAAATGTTCAAGTACAAGATGATTCAAAATGAAAATGTCTCCTTGGTATATATAGGAGACTAGGAGGTATAATTACAAATAATGTCTTAAAGCCAACATAATTAAAATAACATTACTAATCTAAATTACAACTAATGCCCTAAAGCCGACATAAATAAAATAGCATTACTAATCTAATATGCCCCAATTAAGGGGTAATGAGCCAATATTAGGGCTTAACATGGATGACAAGACTCCACACGAGGTATGGACTGGTAAGAAACCCTCTCTGACACATCTCAGGGTATTTGGTTGTGATGCCTATGTTCACGTTCCAAAGGAAAACATGAGTAATCTAGATAAAAAAGATTGAAAATTGTATATTTATTGGGTGTAAATATGGTTTGAAAGGTTATCAACTTTGGAACCCAGAAACTAAGAAGGTAGTGTATATCTGAGATGTGGTATTTAGAGAAATCAAAGATGTTTTCAAACAGGAAGTCCTACCAAGGAAGGAAGAACCAGAGAAAATAGAGTTTGAGTTGAAGGATGACGAATTAGACTCTACAAAAGAACAAGAATAAGAAGAAGAAGATCCTCATACTCTAGTATTGAGGAAATCGGTTTGGGAAAGAAGGCAACTGAAAAGGTATACTCCACCTTATTTATGTTCAAAATTTTATTTGTCTATTACTAATGATGATCCTAGAAATATTAGGGAGGCAGTGGATTCAGAGGATGGAAAACTATTGAAAAAGGCCATGGTTGAAGAAATTGCAGCCTTGGATAAGAATGAGGCTTGGGATCTAGTGGAGTTGTCGACTGAAAGAAATCCCATTGGAAGCAAATGGGTGTTTGAGAAGAAGCTTAATACAGAAGGAAAAGTGGAGAAATACAAAGCTCGGTTAGTAGAAAAAGGGTATTCCCGGGTAAAGGGAATTGACTTTGGTGAAATTTTTTCTCTTATTTCCAAGTTAACTTCTATTAGATTCCTTTTATTTGTTGTTGTTGCATTTGATTTTGAAGTAGAATATATGGATGTGAAGACAACATTCCTACATGGGGATCTGGAAGAAGAAATCTACATGAACCAACCAAAAGGCTTTACAGTGAAGGGAAAGAAAGAGTTGGTATGCAGGCTGAAAAATCCCCTGTATAGGTTAAGGAAATCACCAAGAATGTGGTATCAAAATTTTGATACTTATATGTAGGGACTTGGTTTCACAAGGAGAAAATTGGATCACTGTGTGTACTTCAAATTAATCGATGATAATATTATTTATTTGATCTTGTATGTGGATGATATGTTGTTGACAGGAAATGGCAAGGACATTAGCCAAGAAGTGAAAACTCAATTGTCCTCTAAATTTGACATGAAGGATCTTGGTGCTGCAAATTTCATTTTGGGCATGGAAATTAAAAGAGATCAGGAAAACATGAAACTCTAGTTAAATTAGAGGAAATATGTCGAGACAATATTATAGAGGTTTAATATGCAAGAATGTAAATTGGTCAAGGTTCTTATTCTTGTAGGTGTAAAGTTATTTGTGGATCAGTGTCCCAAGAAATAAGAAGATGAAGAGGACATGTCCTGTGTTCTGTATGCGAGTGTGGTTGGTAGTTTGATGTATGTAATGGTCTATACCAAACTATGCATTGCACGTGCAGTTGAATTTTTAAGCAGGTATATGTCAAAACTAGGGAAGGAACATTTGACATCAGTAAAGAGGGTTTCAAATATTTGTGTGGCACTACTAGTTATGGATTGTGCTACCAAGGAGGGCCAAGATTGGACAGAGTGTTGAACATACATGGGTTTGTTGATGTAGACTTGTCTAGAGATATGGATTGTATAAGATCTATGAGTGGGTATGTGTTTAACCTTTTTGGAGGAGCAATTAGTTGGATGAGCAAAAGACAGTTTGTATTGGCACTCTCAACTACAAAAGTTGAATACATGGCGGTCACTCATGCAAGCAAGGAAGCAATATGGTTATAGAGGTTGTGTTCAAGTATTGGGTTGGTACACCAAGCTGTAAGGATAGATTGTGACAGTTAGAGTGCAATATTCATGGTGAAGATCCCAGCTTATCATTCAAAGAAAAAGCATATCTATGTTCAATATCACTTTGTGAGAGACATGATTGAAGACAAGAAGGTGTTTCTAATGAAGGTGGACACTTTGGAGAATGTTGCATATTCATTAAAAAAATATGTGAGAACTAAGAAGTTCTCTTGGTGTAGAGGATCTATGGACATTTCTACCCTAGATTGTTGACTATGTAATCTTGTAACCCCTTGTTTGCAAATAAAAAAACAAGCTAGAGAATGTCGGGTATGTGTTATATTATTTGCAAGATTAGTCCCATGTATTGTACATTGATATGGGAGCAAGGGGGGTAGGGGAGGGGGGCATGAGGTACCCTTTGTAAGGGGGTTTGGGGGTGAAGCTACTAGATAATAATAATAATATATATATATATATGGCGTCTTTTTACATTCGTTTTTGGGTGGTTTTTTTTCATCCATTTTTTGCGGTTTTTCAGCACATGATTTTTGTCGATGGTTTTCTAATTCTAATTAAGGAATTAGGGTTGTTGTCTAATCTAGGTCAATAGATTAGGGGTTTGGATGTTGTGGGATCATATATGTATATTGTATTGTAAATAATGAAGAATATGATGAATAGAATATTAGAGGTGCGACTCTAAATAGGTTGTTATTTTTCCCAGTTTGGGTTTCCATAGTAAAATTTCTCTGCAATGTGTGTGTGCCATTTTATCTTTTTTTTTTTTATTAAGACTCTGTTTGTAGTAATTAATTGTATAAGGTTAAAATTTACAAAGAGAAGGCATATTTGAGCCATGGCCATCTGCATTTCTTGTTGTGAGTAACAATGCATCAGATTTATGGGCATGCATAGTTCACCCATTGTAATAAATTTCCCAAGAAAAATAAATCTATATTGTTTATACTGAGTGGGTGTAATCTACTCTATGGAGGTATATTGTGGTTTTAGTTTGAGTTTTATTGCTTGAAATTTTTATTTTGGTTATTAGATGCAAGAGTCATTAGCTCAATCCTCTATGAGTTGTGTTTGTCTTGTTGACTGAGTTTCCACTCACCCAAAAATTGTATTTCCTCCTCTGGGAGTTTTATTTTATTGTTGGGCGAATTTACTTTTGCCTGGGAAAATTTATACCTCTTTGGGAATTCTATTTTATTCTTGAGTGAATTTACTTTTGCCTAGGTGAATTTATACCTCTTTGGGTGTTTTACTTCGTCCCGTCCCTGGGCGTTTTTCTCCATAGCTAAGCGCCTAAATCCATCCATAGAAAAATTTATTTCCTATTGATTGACTTAATTCGTCCCCTGGGTGTTTTTCTCCACTGTTAGATGACTAAATCCAACCAAAAAACATCTCCTTTACTATTGGTCATCTTAATTCGCCCCATAGGAATTTTTCTCCACTATTGGAATACTAAATTCGCCCACTAATCATTTCCTTCATTGTTGATCTTGGACACAAAGATCATTCTATAATGAGTGTTGGCCCTTAACCTTCCCATAAACACAGTTTGGGAATTTGGTATTGGTCTAATGACTACAAGCAATGCAAACCAAGTAGTAAACAAACCAAAGAACAAAGAACAAAAGATAAATTTCGTCGAAGCATCCATGTTGATGAAATGGATAGGACATAGGCCCACCATATACGAATCACTTTCCCTAGTTGATTAACTTGTTGATTCTTTTGAGTGATAGTACAAGCAAAGTATTAGCACCTTCTTCATTTTTTCCCTTCTTCAATCCCCCACAAGAAGGTTGAGGTGGTAGTGGGCTTCCACCTTCACTTACTACTGCTCTTTCTTCTAATAAGAAGACCAACTCCAACATGCCTTTCCTTTCACAAAAATGGTCTTCATGGTCATGGGATTTTCCACTCTTCCATCGAAGCCTAGGCCTTTATGCTTATCCCTTAAGGAATGTCTATGGAAGGTGAATTTACCGAAGTGGTATTCATCATGGTGTTGGCTTGGGCAGTGGCAATTGAAGGTGGCCCTACTTCTCGGTGTTCTTGGACGGTTGCTTGGAGCCTTGCTAAGGCCTCCTCCTTTGCTACCAACTCTTTTTGCAACTACTCCATCATCTGTGTGAGCCTATCCTCTTTCCAACTATCCAACTAAATGACCTTCTCTCCCAAGTGTACAAGTTGCATTATGTGTTTGTCCCAATCTATCATGACTATAATGAGGGAGTCTCAACATTCTTCCAACTTTTTTAGTAATGGCAGCACTTTGACAAAGGTCTCAAGGTGATTTTCCATCTCTACCATCCTCTTGTTGAAATTTGGACCTCCTTCAAGTTTTCGTTCTCTTCTCAAAGTTGAGCATTGATGTCCCTTAGTCTTCCAACTTTTCTTTGTTTGTTTTACCCGTGTTGAAGTCTACAATGTTCTCTTCAAAGTTCTGGCAATTGTCATAGTTAAAGATGAAACTACTCTAATACCTTATGATCCGTAAACAAGGGACTTATAGCCCACTTTCTTCACCAACATGGATCCTCTACAAAATTCTCTTTTGAATTCTATTCGCAAGCTTGTATAAAGTGCTATCTCTTCATAAAAGCCACTAGGCCTCTATTCCCTACCTTATAAAAGGATCTTTGTCTTCTTCTTCTTAGGGATGTAAGGTTTGTTCTGTGTGCAACCTCTACTCCAAATGATTGGATGGATCCTTCTCTATGTAACCTGCACACAAGAACCCGGATGAAAATGTAATGGAAATCCTCTATTCTTTGAGCTATTTATGTCTTCGGAACTAGTTTACTACCAAGCTTCTTGGTTTGTTTACTTATGGGATTGAAGCCAATCCAACCAAGTTCCAACCTTGTGTATTGGCTGAATTGATATGTTGCTCTACCCCTTTAATGTGCAAAAAACAAAATTCAAACAATTGATCCATTCAATACATAGATATATGTTCGAATTTGAATTGCTAAGAGAAAGTAATTTATATTTCCAAGTTTGACTACTTGTAGATTTTAACCTTGTACAATATTTTAATACAAACAATTTTTCAATAAAAGAACAGAAAAGATACAATGGAAAATACACACATTGCATAGAGATTTTTCCCCTGGAAACCCAAACTGGGAAAACGAGCATATTCTATATTCATTCACATCATACATTGCCTACAATACAATATACATATAGGATCTCGTAACATCCAAAACCCTAATCCAATAACCTGGATTAGTCAACAACCCTAATTACTTAACCAAAAATAGAAAACCATCAGCAAAAAACCATGTATTGAAAAACTTCCCAAAAATGGACACGAAAACTAGTAAAAAAATGATCTAGGGGCGTTTCCCCCCAACCCCCTTGTGACCCCCGAGAAAGGGGGCACTACACCCCCCTCTACGCCTGGAGAAATGTAGACACTAGTTCTAGTCGTGCAAAGAATATAACACATACCCAACATTCTCCCACTTGTTGTTTTGTTTG
Source organism: Picea mariana (assembly GCA_032191745.1). Taxonomy (NCBI): domain Eukaryota; kingdom Viridiplantae; phylum Streptophyta; class Pinopsida; order Pinales; family Pinaceae; genus Picea; species Picea mariana. The sequence continues at coordinate 66,519 of JASDQU010372432.1, forward strand.
CATACATGGGGTTACAAGGTTACAAGGTTACATAGTCAACAATCCAGGGCATCAATGCCCATAGATCCTCTACACCAAGAGAACTTCTCAGTGCTCACAGATTTTGTTAATGAATCTGTAGGATTCTTCAAAGTGTCCACCTTCATCAACAACACCTTCTTTTCTTCAACCATGTCTCTTACAAAGTGATATTGAACATCAATATGTTTTTTCTTTGAATGATAAGTCGGGTTCTTCGCCAAAAAAATTGCAATTTGACTATCACAATCTATCCTTGCATCTTGTTGTCCCAATCCAATACCTGAACACAATCTTGTAACCATACTGCTTCCTTGATTGCATGAGTGGATGACATGTATTCAACTTCTGTAGTTGAAAGTGCCACTACAGACTGTCTTTTGCTCATCCAATTGATTGCTCCTCCAAACAATTTAAACACATACCCGCTTGTAGATATTCTACGATTCAGATCTCCAGCCCAGTCTACATCCACAAAGCCATGTATGCCCAACACTCTATTCAAACCTAGTCTTTCCTTGGTAGCACAATTGATAACTAGTAGTGCCACACAAATACCTGAAAACTCTCTTTATTGTTGTCCAGTGATCCTTCCTTAGTTTTGACATATACCTGCTCAAAACTCCCACTGCATGTACAATTTACAGTCTAGTATAGACCATTGCATACATCAAACTACCAATTGCACTCGCATATGGAACACGAGACATGTCCTCCTCCTCTTCTTGTGTCTTGGGAAACTAATATGCAAATAACTTTACACCTACAAGAATAGGGACCCTGACCAGTTTACATTCCTACATATTAAACCTATGCAATATTGTCTCAACATATTTTCTCTCATTTAACCAAAGTTTCCTGTTTTTCTGATCTCTTTTAATTTCCATGTGCAAAATAAAATTTGCAGCACCAAGATCCTTCATGTCAAATCTAAAGGACAACTGAGTTTTCACATCCTAGATAATCTCCTCATTATTTTCTATTAGCAACATGTCATCCACATACAAGACCAAATAAATCAAATGATCGCCAATTAATTTAAAATACACACAGTGATCCTCTTTGCTACTTGTGAATCCAAGTCCCAACATATAAGTATCAATTTTTTTATACCAAGGATGATTGTTTTAAACCATACAGGGACTTTTTCAGCTTGCATACCAGCTCATTTCCCTTCATAGCAAAGCTTTCTAGCTGCTTCATGTAAATTTCTTCTTCCAGATCCCCATGTAGGGGTGTTGTATTCACATCCATTTGTTCTACTTCAAAATCAATCGTAGAAACAACAGATAACAAAAATCTAATAGAAGTTAACTTGGAAACAGGAGAAAAAATCTCACCAAAATCAATTCCCTCAACCTGGGAATAACCCTTTGCTACTAATCAAGCTTTGTATTTCTCCATTTTTCCTTCTGCATTCAGCTTCCTTTTAAATACCCATTGTTTCCAATGGGATTTATTCGAGTCAGCAACTCCACTAGATCCAAAGCCTCATTCTTATCCAAGGTTGTCATTTCTTCAACCATGGCCTTTTTACATAGTTTTCCATCCTCTGAATCCACTTCCTCCCTAACAATTCTAGGATCATCATCAATAATAGGCAAAGCAAAATTTGAACGGAAATCAAGTGGAGTATACCTTTCCGATAGCCTTTTTCCCGAACCGATCTCCTCAATACTGGAGTATGAGGATCTTATTATTATTATTCATGTTCTTATGTAGAGTCCAATTCATCACCCTTTAACTCAAACTCTTTCTTCTCTGGTTCTTCCTTACTTGTTAAGAGTTCCTATTTGACAACATCTTTCATTTCTCTAAATACCACATCTCAGCTATACACAACCTTATTAGTTTCTAAGTTCCAAATATTATAACCTTTGAGACCATCTTTATACCCAATAAAAATATACTTTTCAGCCTTCTTATCTAGTTTACTCATGTTTTCCTTTGGAACGTGAACATAGGCCTCATAGCTAAATACCTTGAGATGTGTGAGGGAGGGTTTCTTACCAGTCCATACCTTGTGTGGAGTCTTGTCATCCAATGCTGATGAGGGTGATCGATTGACCAGGTAACATGTAGTACCCACTGCCTTTGCCCATAATTCCTTCCCTAACCCAGCACCACTGAGCATGCACCTTGCTTTTTCCATCAGAGTCATGTTCATCCTTTCTACAAATCCATTCTACTAAGGTGTATAAGGAGTATTATTCTACCTTTCTATACCGCATTTATTATAGAATTATTCACATTAATTCCCGTAGAACTCTCCACCATTATCCATCCTCAACACCTTAATTCTTTTCTCTATTTGATTCTCAACAAGAGCCTTAAACTCTTTAAACCTGTCAAAAAATATAATACGTGGTTTAAAGAGAGATGTGAAGTTATTTAGGCACAAAATAAAATTCCCAAGGGGATGTAAAGTTGTCCAAGAAGGTGGGAAATGGCCCAGGCTAGTGGGAAAACATCCCAACCAATTGAAAAACAACCCAGGCAATTAGAAAATGTCCCAGGCAATTGAAAAACATCCCAGGAAAGTGGGAAAACATCCCAAGCAATTGGAAAATATCCCAACTGTGTATAGAATCACCTAGGGAGAATTGATTTTGTATGGACGGATCATCATCAATGGAAAGAAGAAAGAAGGAACATAAGAAAATCATATTGCTTGGTTTCATCACATGTAAAGTCTTTAACTGCAAAGCTTTGATGACAAAGCTTTTTGAAGGAGGGTACTAGGATATGAATCCAGGGGGGGGCATATATGGGGTTAAATGTACATGTAATGTGTAAATGTATATGTAATAGGGTCATCCTAATAATAAAGGGTCCACATGTGTAATGTGTGAATAGGTATATAGATAGAGATCATGTAGTGATTATTGAGTACATGTGATTTGGATTTATGAATGTATTGGGATATTTGGAGGAGGTTCTCCTATTTTTTAAAGAGTTATTGTGTAAATCATCTCTCTTATCTATCTTGGAGTCGTGCTCCATGCTCACATTGGTGTACATGGTGTGTACTTCTGGTTTATTATGACATTTTAAGTATTTGGTTCCCAACAATGAGAAATCAACTCAGTTGTGTATAGAGTTGACCAAGCAGTGAATCTCATCTCAAAGAGACTGATGGTAATTTGTAGGAGAGATAAATTCACTAACAATCATAAAAAATGAATTTAGAAACTTCCTACATATTTGCAATAGACAAAATTTAAAAGCCATCGATCTCATACTTCAAAGGGAATTGGATGGCGGACATTCTAGAGTTGTTGGGGTTCTTCATTTGCACACAAAGAATGATCTCACACACCATAGCATAAACATGAAGTAATTCAATTTAACATGAAGAAAAACAACATTGAACACAACAATCAATCACAATGAACACAAAAACGTTACCCTGGAAACCCAAATGGGGAAACCAGCTTCAAATGAGGCTCTGTTTCTTCACTCCGGCAATCTCTAGTTACATTGCTTTCCTGGCTCTATGCCTCTTCCTCTCTTGGCTAAAAATCCTCCTTGAGAATGAAGGTGGAGGAAATAGGGAGAGTTGGGGGGTGAAGGGAAGGCCAACAACAATAACCCTTCATTTCCTATTCCTTGGCCTTTCTCTCCTTTTTTGTTCTATTTTTTTCATTTAATTCTTTTTTCCTCTCAGATTTGTCTCATTCAACTTTTACATTTTCTTTGTTTTACAATGTTTTCTAGCCTTCATGAATTGCTTGATTAATCTTGTAGGTACTTATTCTTACACCCATTCATCAGTTCGGATCCATTTCAGATCAAACCAAGACCTCCCTCATCCTTGGGAACGATACAGACATCCCAAGGCACCATCAGAAGGCCCCACTCCTCACCATACTTGGAACAGAAATACAAATACTAAAACTATGCCCTATTGGGAAACCAATGTGACCCATAATGGATATGATGTTTGTAGTATCCTTTCCATGATAGCCACTTTCCCGATAAATGGGGAGGCCCTTACTCTACCAAAAGAGAAGCGTACATTACAAACGTTAAAGACACTAATCCCACATGGAAATTGGAGAAATCCCAACACCAAAGGGAATGCCAAGATAATTCACAATAACACTTGGGTGGACAATAGTCCAAGCTAGAGGGATCTAGTAAGGGGGGTCCTCCAAACCAACCAACCACTAGTCAGTTTTGTGATCACTAACTACCGACCTCAAGGCTTCACAAAAAACAACCAAACAATGCTTGGCTCCATCAATTGATCCCTGATCCACAAGCACAAAAAGGAGCGAATCATCTACAAAATAGTTATTAACCATCTGGAAGAGAAATACCTTGTACGCACCCCTAGATGCAAGTAGCTTCTAGAAAATATCCCAAAGCATTTGTGGTCAACACATAAAGATAAAGGGCCAGAGAACACCCCTTCCAAATATACCAATGCAACAAAATACATGGGGATAGGGAGTTGTTCACTAATACAAACATTGGGGCACTTGAGAAAAGTTTGTTAACAATCTTGACACACTGAGGGCCAAACCTCATTTTCTTTATAGGTCACATTGGGTTTCTAGCATCAATTGACTGCTAACATATTCCAATTCTGATGCACTATCCAATCGCGTGAGCCTTATGTTTGCATGTTTCATAGTGTTGATATTATGGTAGTTGCGGGAGGTATTTACCTCCACGTGTAAACCTGACGAGAATAGAATATTTCACGAAGCAAGAAGAAACCCTAATTAATTGGTTAATAACCCTAGAAGATAAGTTGGCTCAAGAGAATGACTTGTATTAGGTTACTAGCCTCCAAGAGAAGAAGTCGGCTAATGGAAATGTTATATACTAAAGAATTAGTACCTAGACTGAGAAGTCAGCCTAGGCAGTTTGCCAGAAATAGTATAAATATAGGAGGCCAGTCTTCTTTCTGGCCAGTATTCTCAGAACTACAGAAACAACACTTGTTCTCACTGCAGTTGGCCATTTTGTGTGCAAGTTTCGAGGAGAGTTGTTGTTGCAGCTGCTGCAACTAGCAGATTTCCGTTTTGGCTTGGACTCTCTCTTAGTTATGGTTTGGACTCTCTGATCAACTCTTGTTACTCTTTATTGGTGCGCTATCCTTGGAGAAAGGTGTGCCACCTTTGTTTGGCTATCCAGACTAGGGTTTGCTTCCAGAATGATTCTATGTCAAGGTTAAGGTGCTGAGGGGTGGCTTCGGCCTATGGTTGGGTGACAATATTTCTAGATTGTCTATGGTTAAATGAGCACATGAGCACATCCATTATATTCTAACAGGTTATGGGCCCACACTATCTTCAGATAGTCTAACCACTGGAAGATAGATTGGGAGGATTTGCTCAGTTGCAGTTGCAGTTGCAGGCAGTTTTTGTTGCATCAACGAAACCCTAACCCTCTCGTTGAGGAACCTTAAGTGAAGGTATTGACCTAATTTCTGGATAGACTAGTGCACCCTAGCCTAGCGCATCTCTTGGTACTCTCAGCAAGCTAAGATGTCAAGTTTGATTTTTTGGTCAAATCTAGGGTTGAACAAGTCAAAGTAGACATGACATACTCTATGAAGTCAAAAAACAAGTTAGAAGGGGCTTCTAAATTCAAGGCATGGAAGAAAAGGATTGATCTCATCCTTTCCAAGAACAAAGTGTTGGATATCATGAAAGGAAATATTGTGGAACCAAAGTTTGAAGAAGGAAAAGAGAAGGAACCACAGAACATTGCAGTTATGGAGAAGTTCAAAGATAGTGACATCAATGCCATGAGTATCATAGTGGATTCTATAAAAGACCACTTGATACCCAGATACATCTTCCATCTTGACTAATCTAAGAAGATGCATGATGCCCTAACAAACCTCTTTTCATTCAGAAACATTGGATGAGTAATGAGTCTAAAGAATGAGCTCCATGACATGAAGATGGATGATGATGACATCATAACATCATACTTTTTGAGAATCTATCATTTAAGAGATCAACTACAAGCTATTGAAGAACCATTTCAGAGAAGGAACTGGTAAATATAATACTCAACAGTCTTCTCAAGACATGAGATGCATTTGTCACAAGCATGAACACAAGGAAGGAGTATCCTACATTTGAAGAACTTTGGACTTGTTGTGCACAAGAAGAATCAAGGATTAGTGCAAAAGAGAAACCTCAAAAGAAATACGATGATCAAGCCTTCACAGCAAGATTCAAGAACTTCAGGAACAAAAGGAAGTTTGGCTCAAGGNTATAATGCTTCAACTATCGAAAATATGGTCACTACAAGAATCATTGTCCTGAGTTAAAGAAAAGGAAGGAAACACATGAAGCATCAGTTTTCAAAGAAAGGGAACCCACAAAGAAAGCCAAGCAAGACAAAATAGACTTCTTCTTCTAAGACAAGGTAACAATACTCTTCATAGTTCTTGTACATCCCATGTTTTATGTACATATATTGCATATTTATTTCTTAGAAGATAATGTGTTCAAAGAGAACTTGTACCTATGGAAGAACAACAAGATAAGGACTACTATCACAATGACTACAAGTCAGGCAATACACATGAAAGAATGAAGTACAACTACAAGATAAGCTGAAATCATAATCAATCTTGAAGAAACCTAGAAGAAGTAAAGATAGAAAGAAGTCAGCAATCAAGAGGAAATTGGTGAAAGACTTATGACACTTTGCAGAAGGCAATAAGGATGCAAATGGAAGCGTGGACTCTGTTAGATGGAGGGAGCCGATTATATATTTCCAAAAGAAGAGCATGCATTCATACATGAAGCAAGGATTAGGAGGGACCTAATCCTATGATCCATTGAAGATGATGAAGTATATATCCATGGTAACAACCATGAAAAACATTACGTGTTTAGTTTGACATTAGAAGAAGACTTCTTCAAAAAGAAGCCTTAAATTATCCCCAGTTGTCCATCCACATCCATGATCCTATGTTGAAATAAAGAATTTGGAATCTCCAGGGCATGGAATCTATAGAAAAATCCATGGACCTAAGAGCTAAAGAAAAACATGAAGATTCCAAGAGAGAAGGAAAAGCCAGAACAACCAGTCATTGTATCGAGAATCACAAGACTACCAGCCTAATTTAAACTCAGTAAAAGCAATCAAGCAGAGGAACTGATGAATAACAGTGTATGGAAGACTTATGAATATAAGCATTGCTAGATCCAGAACTAGAGGTTCTCCCAGATCGAGGAAGAAGTCTATGATGATTTTTTGTTCCAGTAAACCGGACATACCTCTACATGAGCCATTATATCGTCTGCAATATCCATGGGTTGGAGTTTACATCAGATGAATGCAAAGACTGTTCTCCAAAATAATTGAACAAAGAGCGTATGTAGAGCAACCTCAAGGCTTTGAGGTATACCAGAAAGAAACCCTTGTATGCAGACGGAAGAAGATTTTGTATGGATTCAAACAACTTGGTGCAAATCCTCTCATGCACAACAAAAGTGTAGTGAAAACCTTATATGATAAAAATCATAATGGTTACTCAGAAGTCCAGGATGATGGATTTCATATCCATGAAAAACTCTCACGATGACAGAATAAATGCCACATGGATATGTTCCAGTCTAAGCCTTACCACGATGTTATGATCTAGTAGGAAACAAAAGAGTTGAATTCAACTATGATATACAGTAATGATCAGAGTTATATGAAGATTTCAGAGAAAACTAATGTTCCAGAAAGACCAAAGTACATTGAGATCAAGCATTACATTATCCTTGATGAAGTCCAAAAAAGAGAAGTGGTTCTCCAATATATATCTCCACAGATGAGCAGATAAGCAGATATTTTGGTAAAGCCTTTGTCCAAGATGAAAGAGTTTGCGTACTCAAGACACATATGGAGCTCGTGGAGATGAATTCCTTATTGAAAAGGGAAGAGATGACTCCCAAGCTGGGAGGGACCACTGATGTGTTATTGATTTATGGATAGTCATTTTTCAATTCGAAAAATGGTCCAGGATGAGCAGTTCCTTTCCAGTTCGGAAAGTGGTTTGAGATTTCTAACGGATAGGCATTTTCCAGTTTGGAAAATGGTCC
>JASDQU010372433.1:24871-38108 GCA_032191745.1 Picea mariana
CTGTGTATTGTGAAATATGGACATACAAATGTACAGCACAGGGAAGATTATTCTTTGCACTACCCAACCTGATATGAAAAACTAAATTAGCAAAACTTCAAAAGAAGTCACAGATAAAAGGTATCAAATTTCAATAATCCAAACTTACCAGAAGACCTGTCAGTGCTGTCATTCTTGATAGCAGAAGAGGCAGCTTATTTATTTGGAAATTGACAAGAACAGAATTATCTAGTAGACTCTCATTTACATCCCGAAACAATCTTTCAACCCTGTAATCAAGTTAAATGAAAAGATTTACGTCTTCCATTTAGGATAAACCAAACTAAGTGCACTGCCAAAATAAGGGTGTTGTTGACCTCTTATACAATACTGCATTATCCTATAGATGTGTACAAAGAGATTTGCCATCACTGTCCATAAAAGAACAAAGCCTAAATTTGTCTAGCCTTATAAATTTATAATGCTCATCATTTGATCATACCATAGCCTGCCTTCATTATCTAGCAATGATTTTAGTATTTTCTCCACATTGTAGTAGCATTCGACAACAGCATAGCACATATACTCATCTCTCAAAATTCTGTCCCACAATTCCATTTGTGTTCCTCTGCAGTCCACAGCCAAATCTATGGCCAGAAAAATCTGTCATGGTAATCATATAAAATTAGCAACTAATTTGATTTCAGATAATAATTAGTGATCCATAAACAATGTACTCTTGTTCATGAATTCTATCATGAAAAAAAATGTTTCAGAAAACAACCAAAAGAAGATTCCTTTCAAGCCTTACATTCAATAATAGCTATAAATATGACCTTGAAAAGCAATGTATAGATCGACAAATATACCTTACTGGATAGAAGAAATAGTGGCCATTGTACTGAATTTAAGTTCCCAGTATTGCTCGGGATGAGAAGCAATTCCATTTCCCTGAACCAATGACATTAGATGTAAGAAATTATGTGTACTTGCAAATGGAAGCCGTCTCTCGATATTAAGCAGGTGTGTCAAATTTTTTAATGCTCAGATTAAAAAATTACCGATTAGTGATGTAATCTTCTTCACGGAGACTTTTAATAATTTCATTCCAGAAAGGTGAGAACTTTGCAGCATAGATTTTGTTTGTCTCTGTAGATGCCTGGAGCAAATATCAATTACCATGGAGCAACTTGCATTGTTATTGTATGACAACATTGCCATAAAAATTCCATTTAGATCACAACAGAGCTTTATGATTTAAAATAATACAAACAAAACACATATGCCTGAACAGCATAAAAAGTGTAAATTGGAAAAATGATCGTATTTAGATGACCAAAGCGATCATAAGTATCTTTCCAAGAAACACAGCCCAAAATGGGTTATATATATTTGTACATTTGTCTACAAGCAATAAACCCTACAAAAATCTTGGAGATGTACATAATGGCTTCCTCTGGTTACTTGAGTAGCCCCAGAAGATATTCAAGTTATATGGTGGATATACAAATCATGGCACAACAGTAAACCCATAATTCCAGAAGGACATTATATTATATTCTTAGTCATTACACTATATCCAAGACATTATAGTACATCAACCTTCTTACCGTAAGAACATGATTTTTTGCAAGTATTATGCATTATTTCTTTTCCTTTTTATTTTAAGGCATCTTATATTTACAGAAAAATATTTACAAACAGCAAACCAAAAAGTGGAAGTGTATATACAATGGACTTTATATCCTCTTCCAAAGTGCTACTGGTGCTGAAATACAATCTGAATTAGGCTACAGAGTCTAAAACTTGAGCATCTTTGATCAACAAAGCTCCTTTAGCCAATAACTCGTGCCGTACCTCATCACATTGTTACCACCCAAATTGTACTTAAACCAAAGGCCACCCGCACCATGCTTGTATGTTGAGCCGATAATATCCAATGCTGAAACAAAACCTGACAAGAGGCAAAGCCCTCTAGACATCTCACCACCCGCTTGGCAACAAGAATACTGCCCTGGGTGGCAACATCAATTAAGCCAAGCACTCCCTCATGCTTGAGCATAATACACATTTCCCATGGAACGAAAGGAAGGCCCCTCACTCCACCATACTTGGACCACAAGTAAGACCTCAAAATCTGCTCAAGCCACTGAAACTAGGCTCTACTAGGGAAACAGCAGGAAACATAAATCCTTGTCCCCACGGATATTCCTGCATCGATCCATTCGCTAGGGGTGCCCTTTGGCTCCTTATCTGTGTGTGTTGAAAACTAATGCATTTGGTTACTTTTTAGAGGCTGCACATATTGAGGGGTAGATTAGAGGCATCATGCTCCCAAATAGTTCAAATATTGTTAATAACCATTTTGCAGATGACTCTCTCCCCGACCCTACTGACTGTCATCATGCGCCTATATGAATCGGTTCTTGGTCATCTCCACACAATTCACGAGATATCATATTTCATCAGGAGTACCATTAGGGTTAAACATGGTTGTCCCATGTCCCCCACATTGTCTGGGATTTATATTGATGAGTTAGAGGCCTTTCTTCACGAGCATATCCAAGACAGAGACGAGTGCCTCCTCCACCAAGTTTTGATATCCATCTTGCTTTTCGCTAATGATGTGGTCCTCCTAGCCTCATCTCCAAAGGGATTACAGAGACAGTTGGATACCTTAGCTTTATTCTATAACCTTCAACAATTGACGGTCAATTTGGATAAAACCTAGGTTATGATCTTCAACGGGTCGAACAAGTCCATAGACCTTCATTTCTTCTTCAAAGGGAAGGAGATTGAGATCACCAGCACATACACATACTTGGGAGCACAATTCTCTAGACCCCGCTTAAATTTGCGACCGACCCTCCATCCCCAAATCACCAAGGGCTACAGATCTTCAGCCCTTCTCGAGAGACAGTGTTTTTGTCACCACTTTCGAGACATCTCATCCAAGATGTCCCTCATGAACTCCCTTATCCAACCCACGGTTATCTATGGCTCAAAGATTTGGGGGCCTTCGTTACTGGAGTCTGATTGGGCCTCAGTTGAGAACGTCCAGACCCTTCTCCTCCGATGCATCATTAGATGCAAGCAAACAATTCCTAAGCACATCATCCTAGCAGAGTTTGAGGCTAGAGTTAGTAAAAAACTGTGGGCAATAATATTACTAATTTACTACTATCGTGAGGGTGATGCATAGGATTCATATTGGACAATGAATTTTATAATCGTGGACAAAAATTCATCAAAACATGGTCCACTGAAGTTGAACATAAAGAGAAACAGAATTAGCTCTTTTCAAAAAAATTCTCAGTAAAAACTAAAAATTGAAAATCTTGAACATCACAAGGAAAATCTAAAATTTAAAATACATAATTTAAACCATTAAATTGAAAACAAGTCCACGAAAAGGAAAAATCAAAAACATGATTACATTACAGTGAAAAAAAAAAAAACAATCTTTGAAATGAAGAAATCTATTGGGTTCAGTGAAGAAAAGAAAAGGAGTTTTTTGTTTAAAAAAACAAAAGCAAACGTTTCTTACAGAAGTCAAATAGTTAAAACAGAAGGAAATATCAATTTCAAAATTCATTAATAAAAAAACATCAACTGACTCAATTGAATTAAAAAGCAATTTGTTGACAAAAAAATGTCCACTAACTCAATTGAATTAAAAAGAAATCTATCACTATGGACAAAATCTAATCAACTAATAAATCAACTAAAGTATATGATGAAGATATCAATACATAGTTTATTGTCATCCAACCACGGAATCCATTACTCAAGTCCATCAACATCCACATTACTATGATGAAAGATCATACTATGTTTATGTTCCAAAGAATCAAAATTCTAAGATGACTTATTTCCAAAGACATACTTGGAGTCCTCAAAAGTCTCCTTTGAGAATCTTATTAATAGATATTTCCAATAAAACTCAATTTAGGATGGATTAATGCTTCTGCAATGCATAAATATTATATGTAGCTTCAACGATGTTTTCATGTTGTTTCCTGTTGTGCTTAGAGGACAGAACCTTCTTAGATGGGAGGGTATGCAATATACTTAATTACTATTGTTTATATTTCATAATGATTATATAAGGTAGTATCCTTTAAAATAGTCATGTCTCTTATGTACTATATATATGACGGTCTTCTCGACTGCATATCACCATATCTAGTATCCTTTACAATTATTATATATTTAATTTTTTCTTTTGGACTTAAATGCCCTTGTGCCTCTGCCCATGACTGCCTGTTAGCACTATTTTCCCCACACTAAAACGGATCTGAAGCAGCTAGAAATCTGCAAGGAAAACAATGTTAATTGTAGGAAATCTGCCACTAAAATGTCAACGACAAAGTCCTCTCCATTCGGGTTGGTGCATGCCAACCTCAAGGGGGTGTCCTAGGATTTCTTTCTTGTTGTCCGCTACCTGTAAATCTGCAAAATAAAATGATATAACAGCAGCAAGTAAAGAGAATTGTGGCTGTGTTTAGACAGCCAAAGTGTCAAAAATATGGTCTTTAGAATATTTTGGTGGAATCCCTGCAATCGTTAGCTCAAAATCAAAAATGAAAATACGTAGAAAGTAATATCAAACAGTAGGCAATACCCAAATGATATGCAAATAACTTCTGAAAACATAAACAGATCACAATCAAAAACACCATCAAACCAAGAAGGCTCGGTACAAGCACATCAAGATTTTGTTTGTGCAAATGCCAAGACGCTGATTGCGCCAAGGAAACAGGTAAAAAAATGGTGTCGCGATGATCCCTGCATAGGAGAACAGAAGCTAAGACCGAAGAAAGAAGAGAGAAATCTGAAGTAGAATGTTGTCGATGAAGAAGATCCAACCCTTTGACAATGGAGAGCAGCTGCATATATAGCCCAAGAGGTAGGACGAGGGCACCTTGGGTTAGGTAAGAGAAAAAAGGTAGGCTCCCCATGAAGGTGGTGCACCCCTCTTGAATGAGGAGAGAGTGGAGTGAAAGGGGGAGTGATTTGAGGGAGAGAGGGAGTTACATGAGCAAAAGGGGGAATTAGGTGGGTGAGAAAGGGAGTTAGGGAGAGAAAGAAGGTGGGCACCTTGGGTTAGGTAAGATAAAAAAAAGGTAGGTTCCACATGAAGGTTGTGCACCCCCCTTGAATGAGGAGAGAGTGGAGTGAAAGGGGGAGTGATTTGAGGGAGAGAGGGAGTTACATGAGAAAAAGGGGGAATTAGGTGAGTGAGAGAGGGAGTTAGGCAGAGAAAAAAGGTACGCGCACCATTTAGGTGAGGAAAAAAGGTGGGCACCCCCCATGACTCATCCATCCACCTCTTGGGCCCCATCCTGTGCCATTCTAGTGCCCAACTCATCCATGTGCCCACATCCTGTCACATGTCACTCCTAGAGACTGCCACATGTCATCCTACATGGCAACCACTCCTAAAAATAGCCCTACTAAAAATAGACATGCCCAAAAATAGCAATCTCCCTAAAAAATAGGAAAGACCACAAATATGTCCAGGACCACCAAGAGACCATTGCCAATAATAGTATGTCTAAAAATAGATACTACCAAAAATATATTATTGTCACATGTCAATGAAAATATACTCATCGGATTTGATTTTCAATGAGGAATCTGAATATGTGATCAGAATCATCATCTAAGGCTTGGAAATCCACCTACTAAAAATAATAATTGCTCACATGTCTGGAAAAGGCTAATTGGAATCATTAGTTCGCAAGGACTCTGAATATGTGATCAATACTACCATGCGAACCACCAATCTTCGCCTCCTAAAAAGTAGGGCATGTCACCACCTATTCCGCACCTTGAGTCACGTGGAAGAAATCTTCAATCCAATGGGTGTGGCCTTAGGGGCAAGTCTCGAGTTAAGTTGTTTTCACCTGATACTTGACTCCTCCGTATAGGCTAACTCCTAGCGAAGCAAAGGGGTGTAGTCCCTAAAAAATTATCTAAGGTTGATTACACTAAGTTAAAGAAATTCTAGGAGTTAAATGAAACAAAAGCAAATACACTATTCTAGCAGCGTATATAGACACATCCAAAGAATGCTTATGCGAAGGATATTAAGCAAATAAAGTACTTTGTTGAGTTTTGGGTACCTTGGAAAGTGGTCCCCTTGTGGTTTTGGGTCTCTAACCACAAGAGGGAAATACATTGGGACTATGTACCTTGTACTTTATGTCTAATTCCACTTTGACTTCACTTAAGTCAAAAAGTTGGAATTTTGTCACTTAAGGCAAAAGTGACATTTTATTCACTAAGTGGGTGAATGAAGGGACATAAAGTGAACTTAGGAATCTTAACCCATAGTGGGTTTCTAAGTGAGATTCTTTTGGGATGATCTCACCCATTGATTAGATGGTGCTTGAAGTGATCTAGGCCATCCATCTTTAGGTTTCCTTATGGATAGTTCAAGAGGGGTGCATAGGGCCAAGAGAGGCTCATTCACTCATTTGTTCACTTGGAGAGTTTGAGAGAGAGCATTGAGATGAGGATGGAGGCTATGGATAAGGGAAGATTGGGCACCTACTTTCATGGAGGGCTCATGGAGGCGTGTACTCTCATTTATTTGTGGTGAGGGATTTTGCTTTGAGGAGGGCGCATGCTTAGCAGGCACTAGCTATACTTGGACGATTGCAGATCTGACAGATTCAATGTGGAGGTAGCACACAACAGCTTCTTTGTGTGCAAGGGCTTCTTCATCGGTCCGAGGAGGATCAAGGGTGCTTCAGTTCATTGAGATTGGCAACAAAGGAAGAGGGCGCACTTTGCTTGGGCGCATTTGTTCTTGGAACCATTAGCAAGGCTTGAGAGGAGCTTGCTACTTGTACAAGTTCCATTGTATTCGCTTACTTGTTGTATCTCATGCTTTAGAGATCACTTATATACACTTTCATTCTAAACTGGTTTTCCCTGGGAGGATTTTATCTAGGGCCATGTTGACCAAAAATACATGTGTTCATTTTTCATGTATGCTTAGTGTTTAGATCAGTTGTGGGAGCTTGTAAAGATCTTAGAGCAGTGCTATATGTTTGAGGTTTGCATGTACTAACACTTGGTTACTAAAACTACTTGCAAGGGCACCTTAAAAGAGCATAAAACCATCAGTTGAGGGCAGTTTTCTTGGCAAAAGTAAACAAACATGTTTGTTGTCCTAAAACGCAGCAAAGGACAGATTTGCATAACCGAACCTACAGCCCAACAAGAGGTCATAAGACAGGCTTGTTGGGAAGCCCTCATAGTTCCTCAAAAATCTACATGGTATCAGAGCCTAGTTGGCTAAGTTTTGTTGATTTGTGAGCATACAATGGGCAGTTTTGTGGGACTATTTTGGACAGTTTTGGACAGCCTCTTTTCACACCTATGTTGACAGGAGTGAGGTTGTACTCTTTTGTAGTGTTTAGCATCAGTTTGAGTTTCAAACGACAGCCATGTTAGTGTCTCAGATGAGAAAAGAGGATAGGCTAGCCGGAGCTAGCAACTGGTCCCCTTGGAAGACCAGGATTGTATTCGTCTTGGAGGATCTTGAACTGTGGGATATAGTTCAAGCTCTAGTGGTTCTTCCTCCCATCACTGCTCTCTTGCTCGTAGCAGAGTTCAGGAAGAGGAACACCAAGGCTAAGAGGACTATCTGTGATGCGATGAGAGACCATGTCATACCCCATTTGACTGGGAAGGACTTTGCCTTTGAGATGTGGGCCTCATCGTGCAAGCTCTACCAAAGTCCCAATCAGATCCGGAAGATGGTTCTGTAGAAGAAGCTCAGGAGCATTCAGATGCTCAATTCAGAGTCGGTGACATCATACCTTGGGAGATTGACACAGACTCGAGATGAGTTAGCAATAGTTGGGGAGATTGTGGATGCAGACTTTTTGGTGATGACAGCCTTAAACGACTTCTCCAAACCTTGGGGTTCATTTGTGGGAGGCATTGTGGCCAGGGACGTCATGCCCAGTTGAGAGAGACTCTGGGACGACCTCATACAGGAGGAGCTGAGATGCAGCTCTGGATCTTCAGGACAACAACGTATATCAAAGGGTGATGGGGATCTTGCTCTTTGGACAAAGGGAAAGAAGAAGGTCGGCAAGGGTGCTAGACAGGGTCCCAAGGGAGGGGCCAAGCCACGACATAGTGGTAGTGGAAAAGAGAGAGAGACATGGGCACAATGAGATGTTTTGCTTGTCGAGAGATGGAGCACTATGCTGGACAATGTCCCATGAAGAAGAAGAAGCAGCAGGATGGTATTGCAGCAACAACAGAGGAGGAGGAGGAGTTCAATGCTCAGTTTGAGAGGGAGTGTACTTTTATAGGTTCTTGTTTGTCAGTTGAGACACCATCCAGCAGTTGGTGCGTGGGCAGAGTTAAGAGTGTTGTATCTCATGGGACGCGGACTCAGTTTTCGAGGACACCATATTAAGGGGTGACTGGTCCACACGGGACAGCGTCAATTTCAAAGTTGTCGAGTAGAAAGACAATTGGTGCAGGGGCTTCAAAGCATCAGAGATTGATGAGAGTGAGCAAGGAGCCAGAGAGGTTCGACTCTCACTTGGCTATGGAGATGAGCAGATCAGGTTCAGATTCCACTTCAGGTGGAAGTCACTTGGTGAGAGACCAAGGTGAGGATCTTGGTGAGATGCCAAGATCCATATACTCTTAGTGAGATGCTAAGAGATGAGACTCTTGGTGAGATGCCAAGAGATGAGACTCTTGGTGAGATTCCAAGAGAAGTGACCTTTGGTGAGATGGCAAGAGGTAGAGATTCTTGGTAAGATGCCAAGAGGTAGAGATCCTTGGTGAGATGCCAAGGTAGGGATCTTTGGTGAGATGCCAAGATCAAGATCTTTGGTCGAGCAGATCAGAGTCAGAGGCCAATTTTGATGATCAGGGTACAGCCATACTCACCGAGTATTTACCAGTAGGAAACAGAGTCCACTACAGGGACAAGATTGGAGGGGTGAGTGATACTTTCTTCGGTAAGAGGGAGTGTTGAATTTTGGATACCTTGGAAAGTGGTCCCCTTGTCGTTTTGGGTCTCTAACCACAAGAGGGAAATACATTGGGACTATGTACCTCGTACTTTATGTCTAATTCCACTTTCACTTCACTTAAGTCAAAAAGTTGGAATTTTGTCACTTGAAGCAAAAGTGACATTTTATTCATTAAGTGGGTGAATGGACATAAAGTGAACTTAGAAAACTTAACCCAATGTGGGTTTCTAAGTGAGATTCTTTTGGGATGATCTCACCCATTGATTAGATGCTGCTTGGAGTGATCTAGGCCATCCATCTTTAGGTTTCCTTATGGATGATTCAAGAGGGACGCATAGGGCCAAGAGAGGCTCATTCACTCATTTGTTCACTTGGAGAGTTTGAGAGAGAGCATTGAGATGAGGATGGAGACTATGGATGAGGGAAGCTTGGGCGCCTACTTTCATGGAGGGCTCATGGAGGCTTGTACTCTCATTTATTTGTGGTGACGGCTTTTGCTTTGAGGAGGGCGCATCAATGTTGCACGAAGCGGGACCGCGGGAAGCGTCATTTTCCAAAAATCCTCGAAAGTGAAGCGTCCCGGAAGCGTCTGTTATATATATATATATATATATATATTCAACAAAACATGCAGAAAGACAAATTAGTTGCAGAATGTATGAAAACATGCATATTTGTACATTGTAACATTAAAATGACATCCATAGTAGTAAGTAGTAGTACATCAATGATTAATCATTCGAGCATCAACCATCTAGAATCTAGCAATTACAAACCAACAAACAAATTTTTAAGCCATATAATAGAAAGTAGACCATTAAGTTATGGAATGAAATCAGTCATCTAGCAACTGTCAACAATAACATGAGTCATGACCAAATAGTTATGATTACAAAATAAGCCATCTGCACTGAATTATGAAGATTGAAAGGTCCAAATTTCAAAACAATAAAGTTTAAACTATGCTAGACTCTAGAGTCTAGTTGCTAAATGCTATGAATCTATCATTTATAGACTGACATGTAAAGTAATGAAAAAGGAGAAACATCAAACAATTCTCCTTCCACCAACACGATTGTCGCATGTGCCTCCACGTGGTGGTAGTGGAGGAGCCTAAGAAGGACAAAACTGTGCATCCCCTGTTATCCCCTGTTGCTGGAGTCCTGAACAGGGGGACCAAGGATTAGGTAGTAGTTGGGGGTGGCATCTCAGCATGATCATCATCATCAAAAAAAGCATTCTCCAATTGCTCTAAAAGCATTACCCCATCCTCCAAGTTATCCTCCTCTTGATGGTTGTCCCAACGCTTCAAGTTTTTATCCTCCTTTGCCTCCTCACAGTAATGGGACAACAATCGCAAGTTGTAATGAACATAAACCAAGCTCTCCGCCCAACCTACATTCAACCTGTTTCTTTTGACGTTGTGGATGAAACTGTAGGTGCTCCAACACCTCTCTGCAGAAGAAGTGTTCACCACCTGTGAAAGAACTCGTGTTGCCAAACATTGGAGTTGTGGGGTGCAACCGCCATAAATGTTCCACCACGCAAGAGAACTCAAATTCCCTCGATCTCTTACTGCATGGTTGGTCCCAAAGGCACCTTGGCCACGCATGTACTGGCTCAATTGTTGTCGTATCTTGTCACACTCCTCGTCCGGGACCAATTTGTCTAATGCTTTCATATGACCTGCAACAATTATAATTTATTATAAATAGAAATGAATTATGAATATAAACCATAAGTAGAAAATTGAAATATAAACCATAAGTAGAAATTATTATAAAGAAATTGTTTGAGAAAATTTCTACCTGCTTGAACCTTTGGATCTTGGTGTGGTTTTTTCTTGGTCCCACCACCAGGTGTTGGTGTTGAAAGCCATGATACATGATAGTATTTCGGTGTTAGCACATATGTTAAGGCATGTAGTGGAATATTTAACATTTCCCACCATTTTTTCACTTCTACACGAATAAGGTTATACATGTTGACATCTCTAGGCTCAACAATGTCTTTAATCAGCCCTAGCATGCTATCCATTTGCTCATACACCTCCCCAATGATTGGCCGATCTGAATCTGTAAACTTAATCATGTTATAAATTGGCTTGATGAATTGCAAAACATACCAAACCTATGACCAAAACTAACTGTCAAGCACTGTGTTCTTGACTGCTAATGCCCCTTCTTTATCACTGCTTAAATCATCCCATTCATCACTCGTCACCATACCAGCCAAAGCTTGTCTCACCTTCAATAGGTGCCTAAAAGTGAGGTAATAGCTAGCAAATCTAGTTGGTGCAATCTTAAGTATCTGCAACCTAGAGTAAGTGCTATAAAAGTAATTAACCCTTGTATGCCCGGTGATATATTTGATGACTTGCTTCCCTCTCTTGTACAACTGATTAATCCATCCACATTCTTTATGTTTGACAATATCGTGCATCAAAAGGTTCAAGGTGTGCACCAAACACCCATACCAAAAGATGTGTGGATGCATTCACTCAAAGATTTTACTTGTTCCCTTACAATTTGTTGCATTATCAGTGATTACTTGAATCACATTAGAAGGGCCAACTTCATCAATTGTTTTCAACAAGAGCTCGAAAATGTTTTGAGAAGTTGCACTTGTTGAAGAGGAGTCATGTGTTGCGAGAAATACTACACCACTAGAAGAAACACCAATAACATTGATCAAATGTTGGTTTCTAATACTTGTGCAACCATCAGATACAATGGATACCCCAACCTCTGATCATTCATTCGTAAATCGTGAAAGACCGGCTTGAATTTTTGTTTTTTTTCCCTGTCAAGTAACACAGTTCTAGCTTTCTCATAGTTGGGGTTCTTGTATCCTTTGGGGCCTTTTTCATTGATGGCCCTCACCATGTCATGCCAATAGGGGGAGAGAAGCACATTGAATGGGACACCACAAGCATAGAGAAACCGTGCCACTTTTACATCCTCCTCATCCCTACCTCCAATATCAAAGAAATCTCCTATTGTTCTTCTAGATGTAGAGGTTGTAGAACCATGAGGAGATGGAGATGTGCCACCAAATCTAGATGAGACATCATCAAATTGAAGCTTTTGTTTTTTACCATGCTTTCTGTGTGCAGCTTCCTCTAGCTTTATGTATATTTCTCTCTATTCTTTGGATATGTTAAGGCAAACAGTAATCCCAAGGGATCCCTTATTGTCATCACTCTCCATTATACCACAAAGATGCCTCCTAACATGGGTATATGAACCGGTATAAGGTTTTCCTTGATGACAATCATGAGAACATAAAAATTTAATGGTTCCACCACCTCTCCCCGCCTCAAGTTTTGTCACAAATTTCCACAAGGGTGTCAATGAAGCTTTCCCACCTTCATTGTCTTCTTCATTGCTCTCTTCATCCTCTTCAAACCCTCCTTCATCTTCAAACCCTCACTCATCTTCATTCTCTTCTTCCCTTTGATGCCTAGTCCCCAACAAGACCATGAGAACCAAAAATGGAATGATAAACCAAAAGAAATCATTTTCCTCAAGCTTTAGATGAACAACATGCAATAAAATGAGGGAGAAGAAGGAATGGGAAAGAGTAAGAGAGGAGGAAAAAACCATAAACAAATTTAACCCAAGGAAATGAGAGAGTTGGGGCTTGGGCTTTACCTCTTTAGCTCTTGAATCTTGCAAGTTGAAACTTGAGATAGATGGTTGTCTTTGTTCTCTCCTCCAAGCTCCTCTTTGTTCTCTCCTTCAAACTCCTCTTTGCTATCTCCTCCAAGCTCCTCTTTGTTCTCTCCTTCAAGCTCCTCTTTGTTCTCTCCTCCAAGCTCAAGCAAACACATATAGAAACAATGAGGAAATGAGAGGGGGAAAATATCTTTTATTCCCTCCTCACTTTCCCTCAACCCCTCCCTAACCACACCCCACACTCTAACCCAACTCAAAAAAAAAATTTAAAATGACTAATTTTTTTCTTTTTCATAGAAGCACGCGGGCCCTACGTGAAGTGTTCGGGGAGCGTTGGTGAAGCGTTGAGGAAGCGACCACCGGAGCGAGCTTTCAAAATCCAGAAGCTCGCTTCTGGATTTCGGAAGCTCGCTCCGAGGTGCAACGATTCCATGCTGGCAGGGAGCGCAATTTTGCACCCTGGAGCAAGCTTCCGAAATCCAGAAGCGCGCTTCCAGATTTTGGAATCTCGCTACGATGGTCGCTTCCTTAACGAATCCGCTCCAAGTGGGGTTCCGAGGGTGG
>JASDQU010372433.1:53778-65531 GCA_032191745.1 Picea mariana
AAATGTCTAAATAAATTACCAATTTCAGGATTAAATCAAGTTGTTAACTTCCCTAAGGATTCTTAACTTAATTATTATCTTTTGACAAGCAACAAGCAAAGAAATTTCGTAAAGTAAATATACAAATAGAGAGAAGCCTAGAAAAAGCCACACCTAACTATACACCTTGAAGAGTATCTTGCTTGGTTAGCTTGATTCAATCATTTTGTATGCTTGAAATACTTAATCCAATCCACCACAATAAGCTCAAGATAATAACCTCACACAAAATAAATTGAAAGGAAACCCAATATTTGCTCCAAAATAAAGATGGATAACTATAGCTCACTCTACAACAACAATTACATGTGAGGAGAGCCTCTTATTTATAGAGTTATAGGCTCAATCACCTCAAATTAAATAATAATATACTAGTGATCATGTTTGATGAGTTAAACATATTAAAATAATATTAAAATGTTGAAATTGGTCATCAAAATAATATTTTAACCCTCTCATGAAAGAATCAAAAACCTTAGGGCACATCCTAGGAGAGAGATCCATCAAATATCAAAAAAATATGCTCAAACGAACTGCACCCTAGGGAGTGGTGCAAAGTGGTTGCAACCACCTCCCAATAATAGCAACAGCGAGCTTCAACAAGTGTGCCCTCCAAGAGAAGAAATAACCCTGTCAACAATGATAAGTCTCCAAATAGAAAGTAGTTCACCAAGGAAGGTGTGCCACTCCCAAAATAGTAAGAGACCTAATCCATGGAATAAAATAGTAATATACAAGTAATGACTACTCCATGCAAATCTCGAAAAGTGTGAAGAATCTCCTCAAAATAGTAAGTGTGCTCAGGTACCAAGTCAAATACCCTCATCAAGGTTAAAACAAGATGTGAACAAAACCGATTCAAAGCTAGAAGTTGACTATCCAGTGGGGCGCACCACCTAAAATAGAATGCTTAGAAGGATGTGAAATGAAAAATAATTAAATAAATTGGAAGTGGACATCAAGGGAGGGCAGATAGATAACTAACTTTCAAAGGATGTACAAACTCAACAAACTCCTCAACATGTGCACCAAGTGAATTAAACACTTCATCAAGGTGGCACGTGTGAGTGTGAACAAAGTTAAAGCAACCCCAATGAATTAAAATGAGGGCAACCATTTTCCACAAATTATTTTTTTAAACATGTGAATTAGCACAACATGTGTACCAAAGGCGAGTGCTAGCCTCAAGTTGTGTTACTCGTGCACAACAAGTTGTACTCCCTAGTCAAATTATCTTTAGAACCTAGTAATAAAATAGGCCAATAATATAGCATTTCAACCTTAGGTTTGGGTCTGATTAATAAGTAGTAAAATATCCCAAACCGCTTTGGCACGTTCACGCATGGAAAAAAAGGTGTTTTATTGAAATTTGCAAAATGGGAGTTAAGTTATGAAGGAAAACTATATGGAAATGGATGAAAATGAGTCATGCACCCTCTACGAGTCGGTAAATGATGGAATATGAGTGTGATATGAAAATTGTCTAGGTAAAATGGAAATGTTATAACATTATGGGTTCTACCTAGGCTAATGATGGATGAATAATGAAAGGGGAAATGTATCCAAGCAAACCACTAGGAAATACACCACCAAGCTAGAGGACACCACAACTAGAAAAAGACTTGAACCCAACATGAAATGAACAAGGGAAAGTAATGACTAGAATATCGTGGACACAAGATAAGGAGATAGGAGATTTCTTCACCAATAATCAATCATGGAGTAGTACCTGCAACAAGATGAATACACATAATATGTTGTTGAAGCAACCTCCACCAATGATACAATATATGACTAACAAATCAGATAAGTTGAAGTGAGCAAAGGAGCTTTAAAATGATATTGCAAAGTCACCCTATAATAATGTCACCTTCTCCCCTTGGTTGGCCAAGGGTTAGGTAAATAATGAGGGTAGCACAAAATGACATGTGCAATAACAAAATGCCCCCAGATTTACAATAGGTACATTTAAATTCCATGGGTGTCATCCAACAAGGTGTCATGAACTGGTCATCGAACACCCCTTACAATATATGGTGTACCAGTTGCCATTCTTCTTGAGACTTGAGATCCAAATTTGTAGCCCCATCAATTTTTCCATTCAACGATTTGACTATGGTCCTAATTGAACCATTCAAAACCACACAATCCAAAAGCAAAAATTCAAGAATGGATTGATCCCTAAACATAGTCCTCTGAGCATAAACACGAGCATCATCTTCAAAAATTTGGGTTGGCGATCTTCCTCATGAAGCAGTGATTTTGATCACACTAGGGGACCATATGTGACCCCCTCTAGGTGCTTGTATTCGGCCATGGTCGGATGCCATAGCCCCTCAAACAGTTGTCCAACTACGCAACTATCTTTCCCTGCCCCCCTCGCCCTCAACCATCAGACCCGAGAGACCTTGACAGCCTCATCGTCAAACCTCTCTCTCTCTCTCTCTCTCTCTCGACAAACTTTTGAGTTGGACATATTCATATTTTGGATCATCGTACTTTTGTCACGGTTATATACATTATAAGGTTGCGCTACTTTAGGTTTCTTTCTTTATGTTATTTTTAGCATTATCTAGGACTTGCGCTTGCACTCCCACATTGTACTCATACTTCTTGTAGTCTTCAGTCCCATTGACCTACTTTTGTGGTCATTCGTGTTGAGTTTTGGTGTACCTTGGGAAGTGGTCCCCTTCTGGTTTTGGGTCTCTAACCATAAGTGGGAAATACATTGGGACTATGTGCCTTGTACTTTATGTCTAATTCCACTTTGACTTCACTTAAGTCAAAAAGTTGGAATTTTGTCACTTAAGGCAAAAGTGATATTTTATTCACTAGGTGGGTGAATGAAGAGACATAAAGTGAACTTAGGAAACTTAACCCAAAGTGGTTTTTGAGTTGAGATTCTTTTGGAGAGATCTCAACCATGGATTAGAGATGGCTTGGGCTGATCCTAGCCATCCATTCCTAGGTTTCCTTGTGGATGGTTCAAGAGGGGCGCATAGGGCCAAAAGAGGCTCATTCACTCATTTGTTCACTTGGAGAGTTTGAGAGAGAGCATTGAGATGAGGATGGAGGCTATGGTTAAGGGAAGCTCGGGCGCCTCCTTTCATGGAGGACTCATGGAGGCTTCGACCCTCATTATTTTTTGGTGGTTGTTCTTGTTTGGAGGAGGGCGCACTATAGGAGGAGGGCGCACACTTAGCAGGCACTAGCTATACTTGGACGATTGCAGATATGTCAGATTCAGCATGGAGGTAGCACACAACAGCTTGCTTGTGTGCAAGGGATTCATCTGAGCTCAGAGGATCAAGGGCGCATTGTTTCAGTGAGATTGGCAACAAAGGAAGAGGGCGCACTTTGCTTGGGTGCATATCTCTTCTTGGAACTCCAAAGCATCTCGAGAGGAGTTGCTACTGTATCAAATTCCATTGTATTTGCTTACTTGTTGTATCTCATGATTTAGGCATCACATATATACACTTTCATTCTAAACTCGTTTTCCCCGAGGGGGGTTTATCCAGGGTCATGTTGACCAAAAATACATGTGTTCATTTTTCATGTATGCTTAGTGTTTAAATCAGTTGTAGGAGCTTGTAAAGATCCTACAGGAGTGCTATATGTTTTGAGGTTTGCATGTACTAACACTTGGTTACTAAAACTACTTGCAAGGGCACCTTAAAAGTTAAAAGAGCATATAACCATCAGTTTGGGGGCAGAAAAGTACTTGACTGTTTGCTGTCCTAAAACAGCAGCAAAGGACAGTCTTGTTGACATAACTTAGAGCCTAACAAGAGGTCATCTGACAGGCCTGTTGGGCACCCTCGTAGTTCCTCAAAAATCTACAATTTGTTGGACATTAATAAAATTATCTTATCTTATCTTATCTCTATTACAGGTATCTATCGTCGCAAGCTATATATACATAGCACACAATAGAGACTCGTGATCTCTCTCTCACACGCGTTCACATGCACAAGTTACTCTATTGCACGTTGTATATGTCTGTGTGTGTGTGTGTCTCACGAGTCCCTATTGTGTGTTGTGTGTGTGTCTCACGAGTCCCTATTGTGTGTTGTGTGTGTGTCGCAGGTCTCTATTACATGTTGTCTGTGTGTGTGTCGCGTGTCTTTATTGAGTGTTGTGTGTGTGTCGCAGGTCTCTATCGCAAGAGTCAATGTGTGTGTGTCTGTATGTCACGGGTATCTATCATAAAACTGTGTGTTTGTGTCGCAGCACTCTATCACAAGAGTGTGTGTGTGTGTGTGTGTCGCAGACCACTATCGTAAGTGTGTGTGTGTGTGTGTACATATATGTCGTGGGCTCTGTGTGTGTGTGTGTATTCAAACTTAATGGCAAAATTTTTGGCTTGGTGAATTTTTTCAAATTTCATTGTTGTCGAATTTGAACATGAACATGAACTAGGCAACTTAGGTTCTATTCCATGATATTCACATTGATATCTAGCTAGTGGAAAATGTAGCTACCGAGTTCACATGTATAATTACTTCCACTCTGATTGGTTAGATACTTTTCTAGGGATTGTGATATATTTCACAAATACATCTCCTTTGTGGTCCATGTAAACTGAAACAGAACTCTAGTCTGGTGGAGGAAAGAGTTGACTTTATGATTACAGTCCTACATTTCTTACCTTATGTCGTAAAATGATCCAAGTTTGTAAAGATAATCATCCTGCTTGCAAATACAACGTCAATGGATACAGCCACATTTAAGCTATCTTCAGTAAAAGGGAATGGCAATGAACATGAGGCATTGACCAACGAAGCATGTTGTCCATGGTATGTTTGGTTAGTAATAAAGCTCCTTAGAAATAGGGGACCATCCACTAAGAGACAATATGACACTCAGTCGTCATTTACTGCTTCTGCTTGAGCAGGTCTGCATTCACATTAATGCTATAACTTCGGGTATCTTGTCCTCATATGTTTCAGGTGTAGAAAGACAGTAACAAAAATTGAAAAGCATAATGGAAGAGAGAGTTCATACTTTTTGATACAAAATCATGCCATGAGTAATCCAAATCGGTCAGGTCCAATATTATCCTTGTGGGCTTGACCAGTGGCCTTATCTGTACAGAAAAGCAAATAGTGGCGCACATTTTAAATTCTGGAAGCAATATTTACAGAAAAAAATATAAAAGAGAACAAAAAAATCAATCAGTATAAACTTTAAAGCCATAACATCTAATTTTCTGACAAAGCCAAACACAAACCATGTACATCACATACCTGAAGAAAATAGGCAAATGTAAACTTGCATCCAAATATCATCAACCAGAAAAGCACATACCTAACATACCAAATCAACCTCTCTTGAGTTCAGCCAATAATAAAACAAAAAGCATTTATTCAATAGAATCAAGCGATGCAAAAGAGAAGTGCAAATGACTAAAATCTCCTTTATAGTAGAAATTTCATGGAAGTAAAATAAGAACTTGATCTCAACTTCAAGGAATCATTGATGAACTTGTAAATGCAATTTAACATTCTGGCATGTCAAGTGTTAATCCCATATGACAGAGGGAAACAATCAGTAAGATAATAGAATATAAGATCAGTACTGTGAAAAATACACACTTTTAGATAACAAGGTACATATTGAATGGTCTTAGACTCGTATCTAGTCATTTAGATAGTTATATTAGAAAGTACACATTGGAATAAAGTCAACTAACTATGACTTTAAACTTTTATTTAGCCTCTAATTATGGAATACAAAGAGTCACTCACTCCATGTAATCACATAAAAAATTGTTTTGAAAATATGATGTATGCTATTTGAAATTGAATCATTCTCTCCCTCAATTGTTATTCACAAATTTACTAACATGGAATAAGAGCCATGGAAGACATTGGCATCTAAAACACATTGAGGAATTGATTCGGGATGGGCATACCAACAAGGAATAAGGCCAAGAAATTTGGCACATGATGGAGCAGATTCAAAAAGCAGAGAAAAGAACACTAGGCGGGCCTTAAAACGCACCAGCAAAAGCATTGTCAGCAGGACAAATTAAAGGCTAAGTCAACCACAGTTTATTTTTATTTATTTAAGGAGATAAATAAATAAATAAAGCCTAGGTTCAGAACTTATAAAAATAAAAGATATGGTATAGGGCAGAAAAACACATTCATGAAATTGACTTGAGTGTATGACAAATTATCGAGGAGCATAGAGTGCTATGTGACTCAGCTAATACGTAGACAGCAGGCCACTGGGATTTGTCACTTGTACAATTCATATGCTTCTCTATCATATGGATCGAAAGAGTGGATACATTCATATCATAGATGATGCACCCCATCCCAACCACAACTCACGCTCTTATGACGAAAAAAGACCCATTTCCCTGTGTAACTGTATATATAATGTTAACTTTCTATAACTCAGCAACAGAAACTAAATGCCAATAATTTCTTTAACTCAGAAATTAATTTGGCTGATACAAATTCTGGAAATTATGCGAGTAATCCACAGCTGAGTTATTTAACCAAAATAAACAGCAGAAGCATACTCAGAAACCAAGCACATAATAAACAAGAACATCAGAAATACCCTGGAAATCCCAGGTGTGGGGAAAACCAGCAAAGAGGGGGCTTTATTAGGCTTCTGAGATGAATATTACAGCAGCAAAGAAATCAGAAATTTCTCAGCAAGTTTTTCACTCCTTAGCAAAATTCGTCCCAGCTTGTGGCTGTACGGTCCAGCTCAATTCTGGCCTGTACAGCCTGCATACAGCCCAGGTACGGCCCTGTACAGCCTCCTCAGAATTGCCGCCCTGCTGTTGAGTAAACTCGGCCCTGATTCGGCCCTCTTCTGGCTGCTCAATGCGCCCTAGAATTGGCCCTCTTCTGCTGCTGCAAGTGGCTCTGAGTTCGGCCTCTCTCTGCTGCACAGTATGGCCCTGGTTCAGCCCTCCACTGGCTGCCCAATCTGGCCCAGAACTCGCCTTCTTCCTCTCTCACAACCAAGCGCCCCTCTTCCTCTCTCAACTGAATGTGTCCTTCTCACCCTCAGCCCTCCTATTTATTTTTCTTTTAGCCACCTCCTTGTCTCAAGATGTGTGCCCAGCATAGACTCCAATGGCTCAGATTGACACGCCCCCCTTTGGCTGGACCCCACACAGCACTCAAAACAGAAATATTTATGAATCCTAAGGTAGACTTGGGCTAAAAATAAATAAAAGCTGATCTCAGTATTTTAATGTGTCCATCAGCTAGCCTTGGACACATAGGCTTAGCGGAGACACCTTCTAAGCTACAAACTAACACTCCCTTTTAGCGAGAAAGGTGTCTCCACCTAGATCAATCTATGACCCCATCAAATCTATTGTTGTTGCTGTAGTTGTTCCCTCTGAACTGGAAGACCCTCC
The DNA here is from genome assembly GCA_032191745.1 of Picea mariana. Taxonomy (NCBI): domain Eukaryota; kingdom Viridiplantae; phylum Streptophyta; class Pinopsida; order Pinales; family Pinaceae; genus Picea; species Picea mariana. Next base: position 61,211 of record JASDQU010372433.1, read on the forward strand.
TGCTACCTCTGTTGCACTCTGATCTGGTAACCAGTTCTGCTCATCCATAAATGTCATGTCATACCAGCTGACAACCTTGACAGTCTTGGATGAAGCCACTAGTCCACCAGACTCAGTCATCGATACCAATCTATGATCCAAGATCCCCTTGGACCCCACTACAGGCTGTCCCAGCACCCTATACATCATAGCCTCCCTGATGACAAGCCTCACTATTGCATCCTGGGTATATGCTCCCTCTCAACGTATGAGTACTTGTCCATCCTCGAACATAATTGCATATCCCATATCCTCCAGAGTTGATACTAAGAGCAAATTTACCTTCAGCTCTGAAACAAACTACACCTCTGCCACCTCCAGAGAACCCCCTGACTCTAGCTGGAATCTAACGCATCCAACCCCCTTCACTACATGCATGGTGCTAGCTCCACTTCTCACATACAAGTCTAAGATTGTCTCTGAAACACTAAGGAACATTGACCTCATCCTCATCATATGACGAGATGATCCACTGTCCACGATCCATGCCCCAATGTCTTCATACCCCACAACATTGCTGCTCGAAAGAAAAGAGACCAGGGAAAATTCATCCTCGAATTTCTTAGCAAAATCATCAATCTCAGTTGATGTTGATGCTGCTACCTGCGCCTCCGTCTTCTTCTTCTTCTTGGGACACTAGCTTGCATAGTGGTCAGTCTTATGACATGCAACACATTTCACTTTGCTCATGTCCTTGGAACATCCTCCACTGCTCTTCTTCACATGAAGAGCAACATTCTCCTCCTCTTCACTCTTTGGCTGGCTAGCCTGTGAGGAATCAACTCGCAACTCCTCCTGGGTAAAGTCATCCCATAACCTCTCCCAATCAGGGAGTTTCCCCGAGCCACCACTCCTCAAACAACCATGTCCCACTGCTTGATGAAGCCATTCAAGGCTGTCGTCACCAGCTCTGTCTTGTCCACGATCTCTACAACAGCTACCAGTTCATCTCTGATCTAAGTGAACTTGGTGATATATGTAATCACTAACTCTCCCTTGGTCGTCTTCGTGCTTCTGAGTTTCTCTCCGAGCAGCATCTTCCTGCTTTGGTTATCAAAATGGTACAATTTCACTAGGGCCTCCCACATATCCTTAGTTGTCTTCTTGCCAGAAAAATGAGGAATGATGTGATCTTTGACTCCATCAACAATGATCCTCCTTGTCTTCACATCCTTCTTGAGATGAGTTGGTTGTTGTGTTGGATCTGCTAGAACTACTGCTTTCCCTTCTACAAACTCCCACAATCCATTTTCCTCCAGGAGCAAACCCATTCGCTCCCTCCATGGACTAAAGTTTGAGGCCTCTTCCAGCCTATCTTAAAACCTCAAGYCTGCACTGGACATTACGCCAGCTGGTCTGACTCACACACCCTTTCTAGTAACTCGTCCCCCTTGTTGATTCACACCTGATCTGCACAGCAAGTCGCCTTGGTCTCCTCTGTATTCAGAGGCTGACCTCTGATACCATGTTAACTTTCTATAACTCRGCAACAGAAACTAAATGCCAATAATTTCTTTAACTCAAAAATTAGTCTAGCTGATATAAATTYTGGAAATTATGCAAGTAATCTACACGAGTTATTTAACCAAAATAAACARCAGAAGCATACTTAGAAACCAAGCACATAATAAAAAAGAACACCAAAAATACCCTAGAAACACCAGTGTGGGGAAAACCAGCAAAGAGGGGGCTTTATTAGGCTTCTAAGATGAATATTACAACAACAAAGAAATCAGAAATTTCTTACAAAAATTTCTCAGCAATGTTTTCACTCCTTACTCAACAAAATTCGACCCAGCTTGTGGTTGTACGACCCAGCACAATTCTGGCATGTACAGCCAGCATACAGCCCAGGTACGACCCTATATGGCTTGCTCAGAATCGGCCCCCTATTGTTGAGTAAACTCGGCCCCAATTTGGCCCTCTTCTGGCTGCTCAATGCGCCCTAGAATCAGCCCTCTTCTGTTGTTGCAAGTGGATCTAAGTTCACCCTCTCTCTACTGCACAGTATGGCTCTGGTTCGACCCTCCACTGGCTTCCCAAATCTGGCCCAAAACTCGCCCTCTTCCTCTCTCACAGCCAAGCGCCTCTTCCTCTCTCAAATGAATGAGTGTGTGTCCTTCTCACCCTCAACCCTCCTATTTATTTTTCTTTCAGCCACCTCCTTGTCTTGAGATGTGTGCCCAACATAGTCTCAAATGGATCAGATTGAGGTGCCCTCCTTTAGCTGGACCCCACACAGCACTAAGCAGTGCACCCCACTTTCTGGGCCCCACACAACACTCTAACAAAAATATTTTTGAATCCTAAGTTAGACTTAGGCTAAAAATAAATAAAGGCTGATTTGGGTATTTTAATGTGTCCATCAGTTAGCCTTGGACACATAGGCTTAGCTGAGACACCTTCTGAGCTACAAGCTAACATACAAAATTATAGCAAAGATCATAGCAATGAGGGTGAAGAAACTCCTTTTAGGGTCAATCTCCAAAAAGAAGTTTGGGTTCTTTTCTAGAAGGCAAATTCACAAGGCAATAGGGGTAGCACAGTAGGGTTTATATTTGATAAAGACAAAAAAGTTATTTTCCATGGTGGTGAAGCTAGACCTCTCTAAGGACTATGATCAGCCTAGCTAGCTATATTTGAGATTGATGCTAATCCACCTGGGTTTTTGTGTGCACTTTGTTAATTGGGTGATGTGTTTTTTGTCTTCAATTTCTTTTGCTATCCTTATAAATGGTTCAACCTTTAGTTTTTTCACGCCATCAACAAGGATCGGGCAAGGTTGCCCTTTATCTCCATTATTGTTCCTAATAGTAGCAAAGGGCTTGAGCAGGGCCTTTGTTATGATCATAAATAACATAAATGAAGAACTGGGAATTTTAAAGGTATAAAGTTGGGAAGATCTTTCTCTCTATCTCACTTGCTTTTTGTTGATGTTCTTTTATTCAATGATGGGTATATAAGGGATGTTTTAAAGTTAAAAGAGAATCTAAAGTTGTGTTAGCTTTTGGGGTAGCTCAGACAGGTACTTTTGCATTGGAGGTGCCTTGCATGCGGAGGTGTCTGAGTGACACTCTCTAGATTGTTAAAGTGGCTTTTATGTAATGACTTAAAGTGACTTTTATAAAGTTGAGTGACTTAAGTCATTTAAGTCATCTCAACGAGAGATTAAGTCACAGCGATTGATCTCAAGAGATCAAGATCAGATCTTGATCTCTTGATCACTTTGGAGATAGGGTTTTAGTCATTAGGAGTTATAAAAGCAGATCAAAGGAGAGTGAGAGGCACACAATCAGTGCATAGGAGCAAGACGGAGTTGATCTTGCTCATGTACTTGTGTCTGAGTGGGCGGGGTTGTGGAAGTGTGCAGTGGGCAACGAGGGAGATAGCAGCTAGGTGGGCTAGGCTATCAACTGCAACATTGTAATCCTCTAATGGGCCATTATCCCAAGACGGGAGCCCAGGATTTTACCTAATAAAATTAAACTCAAAACTGGTTTTACCGCAAGGGTTTTTCCATGGGTGTTTACTCGAATCTCGTGTGCAATGTGTGTATGGTTTTTGTTGTTTTAATGCTTCCGCTAATTTCTTGTTCAGTGACCTAGTTGTGATATTATTCAGTAAAATTGTTTTTGCTTGGAATAAATACCCTGGTGCTAGGTAAGGGAAATTCAAAAAGTTGTATTGTGTGGCTACAAGAATGAGGGTAAACCTGCAGAAACCCTCTATTTCTTTCCATGGGGTTACTAAAGACAATATAAGGTTTATTCTTCACTTGCTCCCCTAAGTCACCTAACCCGAAGACATGAGACACGGAGGACACGAGAATACGAGTATCTGATACGGACACGGCGACCCTCGAAATCAGGACACGAGGAACATATTATATATATATATATATATATATATATATATATAAGTTAAAAATTACTGAAATAGACAATATTTATAGATCATAGACTATAGTAGATATTGATCAGTGATTCAGTGATACATCATGAACTCCAAAAAAGATACATCATACAACATACAAAACAATCAAACTCTAAACATCATACTCATAGATGATAGAACATAGACATACTGATAATTTGATACAGTGATACTGTATACAATGTACATGATACAAATAACCCACAGAATAGTGAGCATTCAAAGCATATTACCACAGGGTTGTCAACATGCATACACAGTGCTCAAAGGAAAGGAATCGAATGAATGATCCATGTGTTCATGTCTTTAATATGTTTGCACAAATTCTGCAGTAAAACAATGATTAAGC